>JAODUP010001450.1:50000-52387 GCA_025642065.1 Paralvinella palmiformis | reverse complement strand
GTTGTAAGTTGTACAAAATACGCCATTTGGGGATTTCTTCAAAGTTAAGCCTAATCTCGTTTGGCTAGCATGTTGCTCTCCTGTTAAAATAGGTGGCCGAAAATTGTCTCCACGCTATCCCGTACTATCTAATAAACAAAACGTACGGTAGTTTATATTATGAAACACGCATATGTACCTTATTTTAATCGGAATCGGTGTCAGATAACTCTATATTAAATGTCCAAGTTGTCCTGCGTCAACGATTTAATGCTTTGACCTGTTTCGTTTACGGATAAAAGATCATAACAGGGGAATTCGTAGTATTTCTGATTTGGTTTGAAAGTTCTTGAAATACAACCGAAAAACAAATAACAGTTTCTTTATCAGAGAGAGAGAGAGAGAGAGAGACGTTTTGTGATAGCTTGATTTGATTGAGTGTATATTCATTTGTTCATGTAGAGTTTTGATATGATTTAGTCGAAGTTTCGTTCGCATTTGTTCTAAAACTTGGCATAATGTATGTGGGTTTTGAGTAATGAATTCCGTGTTCATCACAAAATAACTGCACACAAGCCATGCATAAGCACATATAAGACAACTCCAAAGGGTGCAATTTATAATATAATAACAGACAGACAACTAAAATTTACCTCCTACTCACATAGATATTTATTTCCCTTCTCCAGTATCACAATACAGTAAACGACATATAACAGCTACACTAATAACTAGTAATATTAACTATACTGCGATGATATCGATTTCACTATCACGGATACACCGGAAATAAACTGCACATCCATATTCATCTATATAGCTAGCTATACACCTTTCAACATTTCGCTGGGGTCGCATGTAGAGTACTGCCCTGCAAACCACCGCGACATGGGTTCGAATCTTACTGAAACCGTGTTTTGTGAGATGTTTCTATGGCCGATCGCCCTTCGGCCGTATGAGCCAAATGTGATTAGCACCGATACTAAACAACTGAACTCCACGCAACCGACACTATCTATTTGTCTATATCCCATATAACTATTCTTTCTGTCAACACTTTAGCACTGTCTATCTATGTACCTACCATACTTTTGAATGGATTTCAAAATTGAACTGTAAGTTTCAAATATTTCGCCAATATATAATTCGTCTTTAATTGTCTGTGCGTGTGTGTTGCCGTAGATAGATATTAAACCGTACACAGCATCCCAATATGCAGCCACTAATCATATGACCAACCTTCCCCAAACTGTTTATTCCTTATTCTTGGTGGTACTTTCCATGGTTCCCCTGCTCGTGGTAGCATTCGACATAAAATGGCTCGGCTCAACACTCCCCCGTCGAAAGCACATCTGGACCAATCGACGCCGAAACCCTACCCCACAGAGACAAAATATGAAGAAGTTTGAGGCCGAGTTGAAATTGACTAGGATGCTCACCCAGCTCTTGTAATAGAAGTAGATGGAACCGCATATATACTCGGTGTTCGGATAGATGGCGACCAGCAACCTGCGGATCGGATTGGCCAATTGACAGATGACGAATACTACGACGACGATGACGAGGGAGAAGGTCAGGTCGTGATTATCTCGAGCCTTCGCCGTCATATCTTCCCTCTTCTTATTCCACTGCCTCAGACTCGAGTACAGCCTTACAGTGAAGTAGATGACCAGGGTTAGAGGGATTATGTAGATTACCAGATAATAGAGGAAGACCTGATAGCCATAGTTGAAGAGCAGAGTTGATGCCACCGTTGACCTTGCTACTCTCGGACGACCATTGCCGTCGGTGAAGACGTACCGCTCGAAGAAACGGGGCACATTGAAGATCAAGCAGAACACGTGCATACTGCACAGTCTGATCATCACGTTCCGTCGGCTGTTAAGGTGAGTGGCACGCGCCGACCAACAGACGGAGACGAAGCGCGTGAATGTTATGGAAACGATGCTCCACGTAGCCATCATGTGGACGGTGCTGCCAACTGGCCAGAGATAGGCCAATAGGAAGGGCTTTGTCAGCTCATAGTGCATGCACCGACCAGTGACCGCACACAACGCTGGAACAGCCACCTGATTGACCCAAACCCACAAAACCAGTGTGTCCACAACAGCTAGGTTTATCATCAGGATTGACATGGATGAGGTGTTGCGCTCCTTCCAAACTACCACGCATGTCAAGCAGTTGCCTGCAATAAACAAGCAGTAGCCAGTGAATACAAATATGGTTAAATGGTGTTAAATGAACTCTACTGAGATTAAACTGTCCCCAATTAAATTATTTCGTATTCTTGGCAGATGCACATGCTCGCAATCCTATATAATACGTTTTGTTTGAAATGCAATAGCAAGTGGACCACTTGTATACAAGTACAGATGTTCTCGAATATATTAGAATACCTATACATAATG
>JAODUP010001450.1:40000-45000 GCA_025642065.1 Paralvinella palmiformis | reverse complement strand
AACTGGCCAGAGATAGGCCAATAGGAAGGGCTTTGTCAGCTCATAGTGCCTGCACCGACCAGTGACCGCACACAACGCTGGAACAGCCACCTGATTGACCCAAACCCACAAAACCAGTGTGTCCACAACAGCTAGGTTTATCATCAGGATTGACATGGATGAGGTGTTGCGCTCCTTCCAAACTACCACGCATGTCAAGCAGTTGCCTGCAATAAACAAGCAGTAGCCAGTGAATACAAATATGGTTAAATGGTGTTAAATGAACTCTACTGAGATTAAACTGTCCCCAATTAAATTATTTCGTATTCTTGGCAGATGCACATGCTCGCAATCCTATATAATACGTTTTGTTTGAAATGCGATAGCAAGTGGACCACTTGTATACAAGTACAGATGTTCTCGAATATATTAGAATACCTATACATAATGCAGAATACTAACTGCAGAAGTCCGAAAACAATAGATACAAATCGGTGTATGTATACCCGGCTGTAACCACCAAATATCACAAGGCATATTATGATGCGGTTAAGATGTACATTTTCCAGGTCCATGCGTTCTAAGAAACGTTGATCTAGAGCTGTATATTCCGTGCACTATTTGCGTCTTTGGAGGCACGCCGTTTAAGTGTTTGGCCTGGTTATCCAGCATTTAAATGACTGTAGCAGACACAGTACGCTCTTAAAGCATTATAAGTACTCCTGACTCAGGAATAGAAACACTGCATCGCATCTCGAGCGGTGGCATTGGACACGGCTCGTGTGGTTGGTGTGTTTTATATAACAAGTTTAGTTGTATATATAATTCACCTTAGTTGTTTGTGGGAATATAATTATCTTTCCTAGGTCCAGTTATGTCCAGTCTGTACTATGACATTCAAGGATAACCTTAGTCTCCTTGTCATTAATAAAACCCTATATTATAATTATAGTTTGTATAGCAGACATTAGGTCTGATTTGAAAATATTAATTATAGAACGGCAATTCCGCCATAACGGTCTGCTAAAGCGCCGATGTAAATTGTTATAATAGTGGCGAGTAGGTCATAGTATTTATTGGATTTGTATGTTTATGAGGTATTTGACCCTCCAGCAAATATCACAAGGCATATTATGCTGCGGTTGAGAAAGTTCCGTTTTCTATGCGTGGAGACCATATTTCCCGGTCCCTGCATTCAAGAAAAGTTGATCTAGAGCTGTATAATCCATGTACTATTTGCGTCTTTGGAGGCACGCCGTTTAGATGTTTGGCCTGGTTATCCAGCATTTAAATGACTGTAGCAGACACAGTACGCTCTTAAAGCATGTACTCCTGACTCAGGAATAGAAACACTGCATCGCATCTCGAGCGGTGGCATTGGACACAGCTCGCGCGGTTGGTGGGTTTTATATAACAACTTATAAAATTCACCTTGGTTGTATGTGGGAATAGAATTATCTTTCCTAGGTCCAGTTATGTCCAGTTTGTACTATGAGATTCAAGATTAGCTCTAATCTGCTTGTCATAAATAACATATAAGAACTACAATAGCAGACGTTAGGTCAGGTTTGAAAATGATAACATAGTTCAAACAGTACGGAAGCTATGACGCGCTATTACGGTCTGCTTCAGCGCAGATGTCAGTCTTTTAATAGTAATTAAGATAAACAGTTTTAATAGTAGTCGCTTCATGACGCCTGCCCGTTGTAAAAACTGATCTTTGAAGACAGTGACAATTGGGTTATATGGTTTATATAGTATTGCTTTGAAGAAAGATACAGCAATTAAAAAATAGCTATAAATAGGGCTGCTTAGATAATTAATCTAAACATTCTCACTACTGTCGTGATCTGACTTGGGTGTTCTACTACCAAACTCCATGGCTGTAGGTGATTCGCTTTTTGTTTTTGCTTGGCGGCTTAGGGACTGGTGAGACATTACACATGTCTCAGCAAGAAAAGTCGCCACTCTGGATTCAGTCCCCTGAAGAAACGTCCATAGTTTGAATTCACGGTTCGTGATTCTCTGTGCCTGTGCCTTATTATACACAGCTAAAACACACACACACACACACAGCTAAAACACACACACACACACACACAAACCCACACAAATACTGAGATATTTTCGCGTGTTCTTAATTTCGCGAATCACCACCCATTAGTCAATTCGCGGAACTTCATATTCGATTGTGGTCACTGCCCCAAAAGGTTTTAATTCATGCTTTATCGTAGCATGAACAAGGAAATTTTAGCATATTTATTTAATAACGATATGTGTGAAATGGAATGTGTTATATGTGCGTGGTTATAATTAAATGTATATTATACGTTCAATTTGTTACTGATCAATATGAATGAATGACTGTCGAAGTTGAAATAAAAACGTTATATTACTAATACTAACAAATATCAATCAGCTTGGTTATCGTGGTGATGGACCTTCCCATTCAGACAAAGCGCTTCTCTGCATTAATACTATAAATAAATAGTGTACTAGTAATATACAGTATAATCGCGCATGCGTGTTAACAATATGCTAGTCGGTGCAGTCTTTCGATGTGTTCAATAATTGCTTGAAATATGGCTATTTGAATTTAAAAATAGAAATATCTATTGAAGATTCTTCAATTTAGTTTAAATTTTCCTGATATTTCGTTGAAACCACACACACACGAAACTTATATTCGCATGTCATATTTGGTCCTCGCAAATTTCGCGAACATAAGATTATTGCGAAAATATCTGTAATTAGAGTACGCACCCGCAAACATGCACACACGCACGTGCATGCACATACACTCACTTACTAACTGCCTTATGTTATAGTAACCTTACCTATTGTACCCACTACCATAAGCAGCCATGTTATGACCCCTTCGGTGATCAAGCCATATATTAAGCACGTTCTCCCTCCTGAACTCTCCACGGATACCGATGTAACATTTTCCATTTCTGAAATGTTAATTTTAACATTTAGGCCAAGAGCCGTTAATTGTTTGTATCTCTTACGATGTAAAGCACCGAAATGAAGACTCACCGTCGCCTGTCCGTAGTAAAAGTCTTGACCGTAGCTTTTGCGCCGTTCCATTATGTTAATGGCGCAATCTCTCACCGTCTTCCATTGTCTGGTTACAAACAGCAGCTAACAGTTAATGTATTCGTCTACGTGCAAGCCGGTAGCGCATTTTGCCGCCCTCTTTCCATTGGAGATATTTCTCGGCAACGCCCGTATACTAGGGCGTAGTATTTCACGATTCGATCCGTCACTGGAACTCCATAACCTCACCGGATATTGGCGCTTGTTCTCGCCGGATTAGGTCAAAGCCGACTACAAGCATTAGTTCGCTTAGTACAACCCCCCCTCCCTCCCCCAGACACGTGCACTCGCGAAAACGAAATCAGCCCTGCATAATAAACGTATTAAAAACTCCCAGACACAGACAATCTCGTAATAATCTAGAATGCTAAAAAACAATACAAATTTATTTACCAACGGCTTTCTATTATTTAAATAACGCCGGTTCAGGTAAGTAACAATATCCAGGTGTTAGGACATAGATATGTGCTTTCTATAAGGTGTCATCCTATCGGTGTCGATATCCCCAACGGATGCGAATACAAAACAACTTGGAAGGAACACTTTGGATTGTTTCATAACAAATAGAGATCGAGAAATGTTACTATTTATGTATTTCAAGTGCTTTTTCCACGATAACGATTCGTCAATATATATACCCAAAAATGTGCAACTATCTTCATTAGACAGTGTATTTCCGTTTACAGATAGGTTTAAATTGCTAAAATCATATTTCTTGTTCGGGGGCTGTATCAGCATATAATTAGTTTTCCGTGTGTTAAGAGATAATTTATTGGCACAAATCCATTCAAATAAATCGTTAATACATGCTTTCTCGCGAGAGAAGAGTTGTATTGGGTCGTCATCCGACAGTGTCGTCTGCAAATGATAGAATATTTCCGTTCGTACTGTTAGAGATGTCGTTAATATATACAAGAAACAATAATGAGCCACGTATAGGATCTTGTGGTACACCGGACTTTATGAGCAGCTTTGGGGATTCATGGGAATTGATTTCCACATACTGCGGTCTATTGTGTAGATAACGTTCTATCCATTTATTCGGGACCCATCGTATCTCATATGTGTTTAGTTGATGAAGAAGTATTTTAGGGCTAATAGTATCATCGGAGGTTCGAAATGTATACAAAACGTAATATTATGAAATGTGAAGAGCGAAAACGAACTGGATGATGGATAGCGGGCTTAAAGACAACAGGACTAAAGACAGCATGGACTAATGTCATCAGGACTAAAGACAACGAAAGCGTAGACAATACGACTAAAGACAGCACGACTATGGACGACAATACCAAAGGATAACAGGATCAGTGGCAAAATGACTAAGAACAACAGGACTAGGGATAGTAGCACCATTAAAGACAACAAGATTAAGGGCAACATGACTAAGGACAATAGACAATCGTACTAAGGATAAGACCAAAACGGCAAAGAAAGTGGCACAGGGATTAAACTATTAACATTAAGAACAAGACGTAGAAGGTAACAATGAAGAAGAAATAGGAAAGGAAACATCGGCTGAAAGCTTTTCTGGATTACTTTAGAATAGTAGGTAATACTTCAGAATTTGCTTGGGTTAATCATTTAGAATTCAGTTTACGGATATTTTCTTAAATGAACATAACGAGTTGTGATGATGGTGCGGCGCATCGAAGCTAGTCAGTCACTGTACTACCCAAACTATCTCTCTCGCTCTATCTCCCCCCTTCCTCTCTCTGAGTGTGTGTGTGTGCGGGCGCGTGCGTGGGTGCGTTCAGGCGTACCTGAATATGCTGTGATATCGCTTTGTTGTAGTTGATGGTGTACAACACTTTCATGTTGTGATGGCTCCATCTGCAGGTTCTTTCAGCCGTCCCAAAACGACGTAAAGCATCAACACCAAACCATTTCAACAATACAACAACAACAACAAACACAATAAC
>JAODUP010001450.1:0-35000 GCA_025642065.1 Paralvinella palmiformis | reverse complement strand
AAAAACCAAGTCAGATCACCGCATTTGTGGGAATGTTGTGTTTTAGCCGTGTATGCTAAGACACAGGCATCCAGTGTGGGGGTTATGTGTCAACATCTCGAAATTGTGATAAGTCGCTCGAATAATTCAATGTCTATATTGGCTACTTGTTAGACGCATATCCATGTCAAGAGTTTCCTAATAACTTAGGAATCTGCCAATGATATGGAACCTAACCTGTGTGAATCTTACCTTTATGGAACAGGTTCCTAGTGGATACTGGAGGTACCTCATCTCTAGTAAAGTTTGACAACATACTTGTTCAATGTTGTGTTCACTGATAAATGATGTTTATCGTTCAAACATCTTATATATATATATATATATATATATATATATATATATATAAATGAGGTATTATTCAACAGTGCCTTTGAATTGCTACTTCTAGCAAGCACGTTTTACTAAATATAATGGATTATTATTATTATATCTACCTACTATTACTATTAGTACTACTTGAAGAATAGGTCTACGAATAACCATACTATATATCCGGTAGTCAGTCAGGGACTGGTGAAACATTATACATGTCTCAGCAAGAAAATCGCCACTCTGGATTCAGTCCCCTGAAGAAACGTCCAGCGTTTGAATTCACGGTTCGAGATTATCTGTGCCTGTGCCTTATTATACACACACACACACACACACACACACACACACACACACACACAACACACACACACACACACACACACACACACACACATATATATATATATATATATATATATAGAGAGAGAGAGAGAGAGAAAGAAAGCGAGAGAGAGAGAGCAAGTAGATAGGCGCCTTAATTTAGATCCAACCACACCTAACTGTATATACTTAGGAATGCTAAATTAGGCGTGAATGAACGTTCACTTAGAGATGAACGGAAAGATTTGAGGATTAGCTGTTAGGTTCGATTAAATCATAGTATTTTATTTTAGTTAAATCACTCCAGTGATTCCATACTGAGTTAGTGTACATTCCCATCTGGTCGGCAAATTGTAATGTTTGTTAACACGCTGAGAGTCTATAAAAGCCCTAACCTTTCATTTAAGTTAGAGAAGAACTTCGACGCCAGACTAGCCGCACGTGTATTGATATACATGGTTCATATAGGTAGGATTTATTTAGTCATTCGAACCCAGAATAAAGCTGAGGTCAGCATCTGAGGTGTCGAAATGTTTTATATACAGACCACAGAAAATTACTGTTGAATGTAAACTGTGGTATCAAATTAGTTATGATATGTATGTAGCAAGTCATCACTGAACCACACGCACGTGTTGTTTGCTGCGAGCTGTGGTATCAAATGGCATGTTTTACGTGCTTCCGCTGTTTGTACGTAGCCTGCATGTAGCCGCTTTCCCGTGGGCCTGTAATATTTGTCGCGTACGAAAAGCGAATTAGCTGGCACCTACAGGCTGATGAGTAGACCAGACACATGCATAGGTATACGCATACATCTATCAATATGTGGAGGTATGGAACATTTTATTTTTAGATTAATGTATGTATAGTTGTATTTGTATTTAGATGTATGGAGGTAGGTCTCGGAGGATATTTTGATATGTTGATGCTCTGTGCCTGTTGTCTCTTTATATGTACCCTAAAACGCACATTGCCCGTGCCAGACATCTTATCTATTTCCATCCAGATTCCTTATTACACCAATGTAAGAAAGTTATGTCGTTATTACAACATGTTTGAATCTATTAGCTTTGTTATGTATAATGTAGAATCTATATTCTTGTCCTCTTATGTGGTCTGGTGAAACGACCTATTAATTCATACAATGCTGCTTGATGGATTTATACTCCTGGAGACGTTTGTTACTCCGGCAGGCATCTCCATGGGTATTAAGCTGCGGACAGAGTTTTTCCCCATATTATGAGTAATTAGGTTACACTGATATAGGAAATTGTTAAATGTATAGCTATTATAATGTGATTGAGAAGACTCCGAAATCCGCTGTTCTCGACCATGGGTCAAATAGATCAAGTGGATAGGCGCTTTAATTTAGATTCCACCACACCCAACTGCATATACTTAGGGACGCTAAATTAGGCGTGAATGAACGTTCACTTAATGATGAACGGAAACGTATAGGATTAGCTGTTAGGTTCGAGTAAATCATAGTATTTACTCAGGTTTGAGACGATATTTCGTTCTAGTCCAGTAATAATCCATTGCACAGTACTGCTGCTTTGCTTTTTGAGCTAAGTCACTTCAGTGCTACTAAAATAGGTAATGTACAAAACACAACGTTCAGGTTTTCAACTGAAATTTTTGTGTTGGTTAGTGCGCCGAGAGCTCATAAAACGCATATATTTTTATCTTGATAGGGTAACACCTTGGCGTTCAACCGAAACAGTTGTGTTGGTTAGTGCTCCGAGAGTACACGAAAGGCACATATTTTCATCTTGAATGGGTAACAACTTGGCGACGCGGATAATGTACACTGAAAATGTTATATTGGTTGAGGTGCCGCGAGCCCATAAAATGCATAACCTCTAATAATAATAATAATAATAATAATAATATTGTATATTTAATAAAGCGCCCTTACTAGCAGGAGCCATTCAAAGGCGATGTACAAATAATATGTAATATAATAATACCACAAATAATGTCTGTAAAAACCCTGTAATGATTTAAAAGATAATAATTATTTATCTGTGAAAGCGATCTTAAATATGTGTGTTTTTAGAAGAGACTTAAAATTTCCAAGAGACGACGCATTTCTAATATTTGCCGGCAACCTATTCCACAGAGTGGGTGCTGCAACACTAAATGCACAATCACCATATGACTTGAGCCGAGACACTGGCACCTGCAATAGTATCTGACTGGATGACCTGAGTTTTCGGGATGACTTTCTAATGGAAACCAGTTCACACAGGTATTATGGCGCCATATCATTAATAGATTTATAAGTTATTAACAGAATCTTGACATGGATACGCTGTCTAACAGGAAGCCAATGTAGGTTTTGAAGAATTGCGTATCTATTTTCTAGTATTTGTTACAATGCGAGCTGCACTATTCTGAATTCGCTGAAGGCGATTAATGTTATAATCAGATATGCCATATAACAGGGAGTTACAATAGTTTATGCGAGGTGTAACAAAGGCATGAACTACAGTTACAAGTAATTCTTGTGTCAAGAATGCTTTTAAACAGTGGATGTTCTTAAGATGGCAGTAAACAGCTCGGCATAGTAATGTGACATGTTCATGCATGTTAATACCTTGGTCAAAAATAACCCCTAGATTTTTTACTGACCTATTAGGGGTAATCGAAGATGCACCCATCTGTAATGCTGGTGTCTTTAGGGATTTAACACAATGTGGTGATGCCAAATATAAAATATTTGTTTTATTATCATTTAGTTTTAGAAGATTTTAAGTCATCCATAGCCGAATATCGACAATACAATGGAGAAATTTAACTCATTGTCAGGATCCAGTGATATATACAGCTGTGTGTCATCAGCATACAAGTGATATTTAACCCCATATCGCTGCGCCATGATCCCAAGAGGACGGGTTTCATTGTAAAAAACCCGAGGACCCAAAAACTGAACCCTGTGGTACATCGATAACAAAAAATGAATGCGATAAAATACCATGAACAGACACTTCCAGAAGCGTTGTTCCCGATAGGATCTAAACCATTCAAGTACTCTACCTGACACCAAACATATTTTTAACCTAGAGAAAAGTACATTATGGTCAACTGTATCAAATGCAGCAGACAGGTCCAGAAGAACAAGTATTTCTGGCTTACCTTGATCAATGACATCATAATATCATTTTTCACTCGAACCAAGGCTGTTTCATTGTGTGCCACTTTTTTAGGCAGGTGTAGTGTTCATTAAGGTTATTATTGATTAAATATTTGTTTAGATGGAAAGCAACTGCCTTTTCTATAACTTTAGATAAAAATGTAAGATTTGAAACAGGTCTGTAATTGTTTAGAATATTACAGTGCATAGTGTGGTTTTTTATTAATGGTTTTACAAGGGCAGCTTTCATGGATCTTGGGAAAACACCTAGAGATAATGATTTATTAACTATATTTGTAATTGGGTTTATCAGAACATCCAGACAATCCTTCACAAGCCATGTAGGCATAGGGTCAACTGCACAGAACGCATTAGATGACTTTTTCAGCAACTGTCTGATATCAGTCTCTGTAAAAGGCTCAAATGTATCCATCATGGATATGCAGGACTCTTCTACCAATGGCTTACCCTGTGATAAGGTGCTGGACTGGAACCCATTATGTATATTTAATATTTTTTGACAGAAGAAGTTATTAAAACAATGGGCCATATCTTTATCTGAGTTGATATTATTTGGGAGGACAGACCTTTATGTAATACTTTATTCACAACACTGAAAACAGTCCTTTGAGGCAAGGGTATTTTTAACAAGATTTTACTGACCTTGAACCTTTCAAAATGAACACACAAACTGGTCCTGATCCACAGCGCTCACAATTCCTTCCATGTCTCTTTGCAGCCTGTATGTTCTTATTATACGATGGAAGCATTGGTCTCCTTGGCATTTCCTTTGTCCTTAAAGGTGCATGTTGATCTACAATGTCTCTCAATGTACTATCATAGAGATCCACCAGATGGTCCACATCATCCGGTGGATACAATACCAGAGAAGAGACTCGCAGATCAGCAAGAAAAGCCTCCTTGTCAATCGACTTATATTTTCTATATGAAATAACTTTAGCTGAAACAGATTGTTTCTGTAAAGATACATTATTGTTAACAAGGAAATGACCAGACAGCATGGAAGACACAGACACAACCTTAATCAAATTGTCGTCATCACGGGAGATGACAAGATCTAAGATATGACCATGTCTGTGTTCTTTCTTGAACATGCTGCCTGAGATTGACAGATCTAAGAATGTCAGCCAGTTGTTTTGTATCTGCATTCCTACGGCAATCCCAATGTATATTGAAATCACCTAAGATCAACAGATGACCACTGTTAGTAGCAAGAGAGCCAATAAATCCCGAAGATTCCTTGAAGAAATCTGCTGCTTTCAGACCATTTTTCTTAGTGGGGTGTAATCGGTAGATAATAGCTACACGAATACTTATCCCTCCAGATATGAAAGTCAGTTGGTAATTTTCCAAAGACTTAGACTGAAAGCGCAAATGGGTTTCACACTTCAAATAATCACGGAGAAGAATGCCGACTCCCCCACCTTTTTCGTGAAACCGAGTTGCATGATGGAATGAATATCCAGCTGGAGTCACATCGCCAACAATTTTCTGGTCTGAAACATTACCAGTTAGCAAAGTCTCTGTAATGACAAGAGCATCAAGATCCATATCCTTAACAAAATCAGATATTTCATTAGATTTATTATAGATCGATTGACAGTTAATAAGACCAATACTTAGATTTTGTACAGCTGTGCCATTATATGGTGTTATTGGCACAGTGATCAAATTACTGGCATTAAACCCAATCTGCTTTGGATGTTTTCCACTACGTGGGCGCATCGCTAAACAAATGGTATTACCACCATTGGGTCTTAAGGCAAGCAACTGATCTATAGTGTAATTCATTATAATTATAGAAATAAAATAAGTGCGAATTAAAAAAAATTAAATAAAACATACACAAGCGAAACCCGAGTTCTTATGGGAAACACTGGAGTAGGCGATAATATAGGGCGTCAAATGAGCAGTTAAAAAGAAATACAAAATAACTAAATATAATCAATTTATATTAATATAAATTAAATCTATATCGCATAATATGCAAAATACACCAGTTTCACTGATGTAACTTATCTAATATCTGAACTATCCGAGAAATATTCCGGTGTCATTACATCGAGAGCCGGTCATACTTCCCGCCACAAAGGAGACCTCTCTCCCTAATCAAACAATAACTTGGCAAAGCCGAACCTATCGGACCTCCGTCTGTATGTTTGATATTTAAGTAGGATTTGTTTAGCCCATCTAACCCAGACGGAGCTGAGATCAGCATCTGTGGTATAGAAATATTTTATGCATAGATTACCTTTACATTGCAGTAATTTGGTGTGGCTCAAACTGTCGTGACAAAATATGTTTCTTGAATATATATGAACTTACTATTGAATGCCATCCCATGCACGTGTTGTAAACTGCTGACTGTGGTGACAAATGGTACTTTTTATTTTATTCCGCTTTTGTGCGTAGCCTAGAGGAACCGTTTCTTTGTGGGGCATGAAATATTTGTCGCCTACAAAAAGCGAATTAGCTGGACCCCACATGCTGATGAGTAGCCCAGACACATGTGTACGTCTACATATATTTGTATCGATATTTGGAGGTATAGAACATTTTATACTTGGATTGATGTATGCATAGTTTTATTTGTATTTAGATTTATGAAGGTAGAGGTATCAAAAGATGCATGCATACACACATACACGCATACATGCAAGCACGCATACACGCACGCACACATACACGCACGCACAGATACACGCACGCATGCATATCACACGCACACGCATCGGGATACACATCCCTTTTCACAAATTAGGATTCGGTTGTATCGAAGGTGATATCCAGATGCGGCGTTCATTTAATGGCGTCACGTGGTATTCTGCTATACTGGCTTGTCATAATCTGGGATACGATCTTCTTAGATTTGACTCCGAGCTGCTTTCAGCCGACAAAACCCTTATAAATAACTGGAACATCTGGTTAGATGCGCACATATATCCGTGATATCGAACACGGGTAAATTTATACAGGAAATCTATCAACCGACATTTTCTTTTGGAATTTTGTATTGTTACTGCGAACATAAGACATTGTATAGACGCAGCGTCGACATCAAAGCAAAATGCTTAATGATATAATGTTCCGGGATTTTCAGCTCGTGTGATTGAATACCTTAGCTTGGATAAAGAGGAAGGCAACAACATACGTGGGTATTGTCTGTACATTAGTGGTAAAGACGCTGCTTGGAATGGTCAACCTTGTACTTCAACATCATTTGTGAGCTACTTCATATATGGAGGTGTGTTATTGGAATCTTTAAAGCCCGAAATGGCAACGTAGAAATTAATATATTTGAAGCGAAAATTGTAAAACTTTTATCAATTATGCGAGCATAAATTCGCATTCACTTTTGATATATGGGTTAATATTTTTAAATATAATGCATGGATCCAGTATTGGTACAATGATAAACTACTCCGATTAGTGGGGCAAGAAATAGCCTTTATTTTTTCGGTATTTACTTGTCGTAGAAGAACTCCATTAGTCACTTGAATGAGAGCCGGCTCAATTTTTAAATATATAACTCAGCAATTCTGTTCTACCACTGGATGTTCCGCAATTAATGTTTAAATAGGACGTGTTGCTCCTTCTAGAATCGAAGCTTGTTTTATATCCAATGCAAGGTAAAGTTATTTTAAATAGCTTTTGTCATGGTAGTTCTTAAAGGGAAAGTTCACCATCAGGAAATATTTTTTAAGTATGTAATGCTTAGAACAGTAACAAAAAATTCCACAATAATAATCACGAAATATACTTGTTATCATAGATATAGAGAAATAATCCAAATCACTGGAAGACCGCCATTACGGCTGCATCGGAAACCAGATTTGAAGCCGGGAAGGAGTAAACTGAAATGTTCCAACGTCACATCGGCGCTCTCTAGACTTACAGGGATATCTTCCTCTTGTCAGGTTCCTTCTGGCACTAACTGATATGGTTGTATGTCATTCATGACGACGTAATTTAAAAAGATAATGTCATTTAGTTCTGGAATAATTCTTTGCTTACACTTGTTTACATGCTTTTGTACGAGGTCTACAGAGAACCGGATACGCTGAAGCTTCCAGTCTCTTTCTAGCTATAAAATGGCGGCGCTCACGGGCCATTAAAAGTCGATTCATGAACACTTTTGTATGATATGTGTGAGTATAGCTGTATTTGTGCTCAAAATTTGAAACGAAGGTGGACATTCCCTTTAAATAATTTTCACTTTACATTTTATATGATGAATGTAAAAATATACGTATCCTATTTAGACATTTTGTTTACGTTGTTTGCATATATTCAGCTCTGTTTCCAGCTCGGACATATACCGAAGGAGACAAGCCCCATGTAAATGATACAACCTAGCACTTTTTGTTTTGGTGCTGAACGAACATTCCACAGACCAGGTGACGTCACCCATACCGTTGTCAACTAGCATTGATACACTTGGTGTACACTTTTTAAATAACCAATCCCACTAATTGCGATCTAACAGCATTTGCTATTCGTGTCTCGGTCTGATATTCAGCGATGATAGACCATTCCTTATACTGGTTTTGCAATCGGATTTAACAGCACCAAAAAAGATGCAGCATGCTTAAGCATCTGCCGTCGGTTTTTGTTTCAACCTTTATTTAGCACAGATCCAGTCTTAATTGAGTTAATTCCTTTTTCAGATCACAACAATATGGTCACGCACGAAACAGGTAAATCTACTAACTAAGTAATTATTTTATCGTATAAATTCTTATAATACACACACACACATACACACACACACACGCATACACACACACACACAATACACACACACACACACACACACACACACACACACACACATATATATATATATATATATATATATATATATATATATATATATAAAACTCGCGTCATTTTTCTTTCTATTGTCAGGTGCCCTCTAATTTGTTTACATCGGGTCAGTTCAAAGAGCGGTTGGCGGAAGCGGGGTGCAATTATACCTGGAAATGCAGCTTCCGTTATCCTTTACTTTTCGGGAGCAAAAAAGCCGACTTTGAAGAAGCTAGGTAATTTTATTGAAATGTATATTCTAATTGGCCATATACATTCATATATCATTTACAATACTAAGTTGTCGTCGTCGTCTTCATCATCATCGTCATCCTCATCAAAGTGACATCGGTGTCCGTATTAAGAATTAAAAAATTTCTTAAAAAACATTACAATTTCTTAATAAGCCTATAGACATATACATGGATGTCTTAATTACGCGTTTGCAGAGATTCAGATTCTGTGCAGGTATCCTGTGCCATATAAGGCATTCTCGTGAATACTGGGTTCGGTGCGTTTCCATTCGGCAAATCCGCGGACAGAGTTGTGCACCGACGTCATCAGCATGTGTGTATTTAGGTATACGTTCACGGTTGTGCCTGTCTGTCCCAATAGTGAGCATGCGTGCATATTCTTCTGTATAATTAATTAACAACTTGGTGGCCAGCTCAATGCGGCCAGTCTAAATACGGACTAATAATGACGTTTCTAAATAGAGAAACGCGTATATTATATAGAACTTGTAACATATAAGTGATACAGTAGCCCATAATGTCGATAAAAGTCACTGTTATTAGAATCCTTCTAAAAAGGTATTAGCTACCAAAGCATTGCTTTAAAACATATATATATATATATATATATATATATATATATATATAACTATATATATATATATATATATATATATATATATATATATATATATATATAATAAATTTATTTTTATTATCTGAAAATATTATCATTTCACCAGTTCTTACTGATGCCTTCATTATCATAGTCGTTCCTTTATTTATTGCGTGTCTGAAGTATGTGATTAAAATATATATTATATTGTTGTTGTTGTTGTTGTTGTAGGTAGAGGTAAAGTTTTGTTTACACGGCATTTATAAACAAGTTATTCCTAGTATTAGCTGTAGTAATAGTAACACTAGTAGTAGTAGTAGTAGTACAAGTAGTTGTAATAGTAGTTGTAATTGTGGTAGTAGGCAATACTAATAGTGGCGGTGTTTGTGGTAATATTATTAATGGCAACAGTGCTAGTTGTAGTATAATTAGTATTAGTAATAGCAGTAGTGGTGATACTTGTAGAAGTAGCAGAAATTGTAGTTGTAGTAGCAGTAACAGTAGTAAAAGTAGTAATAGTAATAATTGTGGTTTGATAGTAGCAATAGTAATATTAATAATACTATTAGTGGTTGTGGCGGTAGCAGTTGTAATTGTAGTAGTGGTAGTAGTGGTGATTGATTGTTGTTATGGTGGGGATAGTAAATGTGGCAATATTAGTGGTGGTTGTAGTACTAGTAGTATTACTTTTATTATTATTAATATATTTTTAGTAGTTGTAGTATTATTATTATTAGTATATTGGTAGTGTTGAGGGTGTTAGACCTTGGAGTAGCGTGATTCAATAGTAATAGTTATTGTTATGGTTGTTATTGTTGTTATTGTATTGTTGTTATTGTTCTAGCTCCTGTTTTGCATTTTTCATCTTCTCTTAGCAACACTAATCGTCCTTACTTTAACAGGAAGCGGATAACTGAAGACCGGCAGTGAAAGGCATCACACGACCGTCGACGTCATCATGATGAAAACAGGAGTTGAGATGACAGATTTGGCCATCATCAAGAAAGAAACATTGACAGGAACAGCAACAATCATAACGTGCGTCATAACCTGAGAGGAAGAGATCATAGAGTATCCAGCAATGAAACTTAATAAGAGTTAGCTAAGGAGCCAGCAGTAGACATAGAGCCAGATGTAAGGCTAGATATAACTACGTACGTATATATATATATATATATATATATATATATATATATATATATATATATATATATATATATATATATATGTCAGAATCCGTTAATCCGGCAAGATTTGTCACATGCTAATATGTGAGATAAACGGGAATATCGGAATATCGAGTCCATGACATACCGATAGTATTTGTCATACATATTTAAATCATAAAGATATACCTGCGAGTTTAAACATATATTCAATAACCGTGTGCAAGATACGGAATGGCATTGAAGCCGTTGACAATTTTTTAATGTTTGTTAATTACAGACACTATAAAGAAATACTCGTGTCACTTAGTCCATCAGATTAACTCATGATCTGCTCATTGGAAAGATCACACATTTGTGTTTGTAATTAGCCATGAATGATTAAGATTGGCTATTAGATTGCAACAAGCAATGGAAGCATATGTCAATGTGTATCGTCGAGGATGGTTACGATATAGGAATTATATATATATATATATGTACTTAGTGGTATTTATACTTAAATGCATATACATCTATATCCATCCTTTCAGACACACATCCACACACGTACCACAATGCATACGCACGACTATGTATACGCACCACCATGCATCCGCACGACCATACATGTATGCATACAGATATGCATCATAAACATATTCTTAATAAACACAGTTTTTATCATAAACGTTTATGAAAACTAAAAAAACCCGGTAAAACGGATTAGCAATATGAAAGAGTGCAACGGAATTGGAGAATTACTTAATGACAACGAGTAATATAATTTATATTCTTACATACCTGGCTTTAATGCCAAATAGCAAGTTTTATTTTGCTAAGGGATTGGCCATTTTTAGATTATTTGTTTCTGAAAACTCCACATACATTTACAGTTTTAAACGCAGAAGAACACGAAAACCGGCTAAATACATTAGTCAGAGAGAGCCATCTGACCGAGATCAACAAATATCCAGGATAACGGAGGAAAGTCCGCTAATTAGAGAATGTGATGACTACCAGATGATCGGCATTCCAGATGATTCGCCAGAGAAAGCCGTATCACCAAACATGGATAGTAAGGGTCACGAAAAACCAAACGTTTTAATATATGCCAGAGAGAAAGCAAAACGTTATACCCATCACCCAACAGGCAGAATGGAAACGTCTAAAAATGGCACCAAACTAGTTGATATTTGATCTATATTAGTTCCTTGATAATCGCAACATAAATCTTTTTTTAAACAGGGGAAGGCCTAATTATTTATAATTCTAACTATGGTGATTGGTGTCGTGGTATTTCAATACTATTATTCAAGACGCAGGCGCACATAAACGCGCGCGCACATGCGCACACACATGCGCACACACACACACACACATAAATATACACACAGAGTACCCGCACACACGCGCGCGCTGGGAGAGGGAGATGTTCGCTTATCTATTTAATAACACAACATATTTACGTTCAAGTCTGTCGTATCATTACATCTGACCCCAATTAAAAAGATAAAGATCAAAGTCATTTGACATTTCATCAATCTATAAATCAGAATTCTGAGACGTTTTGATGCCTTTTCCACGTTTTGATGACATCTTAAAGATTATTGATTGTACACTGATGTTGTGTATCAGACATATTTTGAATAGATAAACATTTTGGATGGTAGCCTCTCATACAAATTCGGACAAAATCACGTAGAAGTTCATTTGAATAAACTCCTGAAAGTAGCTCTTCTATTTTTTAATAACCCACATTCATCGATGCTCAATATTGTAGTTTTCTAGGGATTTAAAGCGAAATATATATTATCTGTTTATTGATAGTGAAATTAAAAATAATCTGTTTAATTAGTGACCCAATATTACCAATGCAATATTCAGAATTCTTCAAGGAACAGGAAAGATATGATATATTGGAATGATTTTGCCATATGTACAACTGTGTACCACCTGCATAGCAATTATATTTAGCATTATATAGCCAGTAGAGCGCAATGGTATATTTATCATAATAAACTTGAGATTTTATCTCTCCAGCAGCTGTGTTGATTGCCAGCCATAAGATAAGAATATTTATCACGTGTCATAAATTAAGGCGATTGTCTTTGAAATTTTTCATCTTGCTTTGAAATATACAATTCTGTAGCAAAGTAGTGTTAACACACCTTACCCACTACCCTACCAATAACCGGAGACAATACCTTCACACAACAAGCCCGAACACTGGGAATACATCTCATGCCGACAGACTTCATACTACAACATCTCCAATACATCTCCGACTACTAGTTCATTGCCTCACAGATGTCGATGTTTGAACAGCGATAACACGTTTGTAGATATTAAATTAGCCAGAGTCGGTTATGGTTACATGATTAGGATAGTGCTATAGAAATGTAACAATGACGTGATGGAGATACAGGTAACACCTTGCAAGATAAGAACATAGTGGAATATGTACTGGCATATGAACAATATAGATGATGATGATGATGTGAGATACGGTGACATCATATACATAATGGTGTGGTCATCGTCGTAATAATAATAATAATTATTATAATCATCATCATCATCATCATCATCATCATCATCATCATCACCGTCGTCGAATATGAAGATTAGTGTACGGAAATTCATTACAATCAGTTTGATTGTTGGTGTCTTCTTGTTTGCTTTCCAAATGACTAGGACAGTGATGGGTAATTTGTCATTTTAATATTAATAATGATACGTGTATTGATGCAAAGCCAATAACCATCACAACAATAACAACAACAATGCAAACCACTTTGAAACAGCTACAGGACAATACCAAAATAGCACAATTCGACGTCTTCCCCAACACGGTTAACATTAAGATTGATACGACCAGCATTAGCGAGCATCAACACAAATAACATTATCACCGTTGTCAAAAACCATAACATCACCATGAACAACAAAAATAACAACAAATACTGCAAACATAGTAACGGCTTCATGACGTGCCTATATATATATATATATATATATATATATATATATATATATATATATATATATATATATTAATCATAAAACTCATGTGAAGTATACTGCTAAGTGATGTCACGTGATAACGTTGGTTCCGGAATGTTGTCAGATGGAGTTAGTGTATACGACATCGAGGATATACATAAAGTAAGTCAGTGTATTTATGTAATACAATTATTCATAAAACATAATGATTTACCCACCACATATCACTACCACCTGAGTTCGAATCTCGGCGGGTGCATATCTGAAGGTTGTTTCATCTTTTACTTTGTTTCATTACCTATATGTAGCAAATATATGCATAACAAGCCACTATTTGTGTGTTAGACTAATATTTGAAGAAGACTTCCGCGTATGAATTATTGTCTCGAGGCAGATGAGAGATTGTGCTATTAGGTGTGATATCACCACTTCGTCAAGTATCCGCAACTTTGTGTCAATATATGGTCTCCAATAACGCCAGTTTCCATAACATAAATTTCGTTACATGGTACTTTATTTACCGTGGAAGTAAGAGTGAGTGTAGCTCTATCCATCCATCCATATTGAATAAAGTCTTTTTATTGCCAACTTATACTGTACTGTTGTAAGTGGCGTTTTTAGAAACACTTATCTATGACGAAATTGTGGACTTCAAGCAAATACTCCATCTTCTACAGGAAGGATAAGCTCCCAGTTCTTGTATACATGTTTGATGACGTCTACCATATCACTAACACTAACCGATCACTAACACTGTCATATGCACATGCAATACTTCTGAATGTTGCGAGGTGGGCACAACTTTATTACGTAAAATAGGAAGAAATATTGAATAATTGTCGTATGTTGCAAACACTGATAACGTAGTTCTATATTCTTAAACTTACGTTAATCGATACGTCAGTAAGGAAACATATTTCCTGAAGATCTGCCCTTAATAATAATACGTATTTACGTGTCATGTCTTAACTGCCATTGTTTGGTTGGAAGGAAAGTTCATAAAGCAATTCGGTTACAGGACACTATTTGTTAACATTTCGTACGCTAGCTAATTTGTGAATAGTTTCACGTTGTAGCTATGGCTTATGGGCGATGGTGTTATAATCAAGGGTGGGTTGGCCACCAAACATCGGTCATAATTGGCATTTCACTGACACCGTATTAAACGAGAATTGCTAATAAAGTAACTAGTAGCATACTTATGGCAGATAACTGATTACGTATTTGATACAGTTGGCAAATATTCATATATGTTTGAGACGTTTTTCTGTGAGCTATGGAAACATCTATATAAAGGTGAATTGGTATACCTTATGGTATTTTATATTATCTGACTATGTATTGATAACATGATGGAATTGCGAGACAGTACAGGCCATGATTACTTACCCATTATCGTCTATGCTAATTTTAATATTTTGTTCTGTTTCAGCTGAACACATATCTAGGTCAATGTCAAATGCTTTAGAGTTTAGACGCCCATTCCATAAATGTTAGAGTGAACATACTGACACTTGTACCTTATAATGCACATGCGGTTGTTATTTATTACATTTATCAAATACTTATATTATGTTTGGTTGAGAGTGGGATTGCGGATATTCGTCATCTTATATTTGCTAAATCGTACATAATGTCTGTTCAATATACATGACGACATCTTGTGGCTTCTCATCACGTACTAATGCAGTGTTATCTATAAGCTAATTGGATGATACTAATCAACTGCTTCTCACAAAGTAGCTATGACAGATAACAGCAGTCTCTTGCCAAGTCTGGGAACAGACATCTGTTATACATTTATATTTTCAGATTGAAACTTTACCAGCTGATGCTACGCGTGCCGTATTAATTTTGTCTTATCAGAGATGTGGGTCGAGTTTTTTCGGTGGCTTATTTGACTCGGCACCGAAGGGATTCTATATTTATGAACCATTAGACAGCTTGTATAATGCTATGTACGGGACACCTGAAGGTTGGAACGTGCCTTCTGATATAATGAATCATAGCAATGGAACGGTTAGGTAAAAAGAAGCAATATGGTTTTCCAGATGTATGTATGTATGTATGCATGGATGGATGGATGAAAGGAATGGTCGATAGATCAATTGATTGTTGCAGACTTTCCTTTTTATGGCTCATATTTTCAGGAATATTCCAGAATCTGAATTACGAGAAGTGTCAACGTTTCTAGCAAACCTCTTACAGTGCAAATTCCAATCGCTTCCCTTAGATTTGTTCCTACACAAATACTGGATGCAGTTCGCCAATTATGAGAGCAGCATCGGCTCATTTAAGGATTGCGTAATAAAATATGAACTGCACAAGTTAGTATTCATCACGATGATATTTCTATTGTCGAGATATAGTTGACAGAGTTGGTGAAACGTTCTTAATAGCATATTCTCATCATTTGAATAAGTAAACAAAGCTAAACTAAATAAAAGCAGCAGACATGCTTATGCATGTATACATTCAACCATTTGTCCACTATGTGTTTATTCATGTCGTGTTTCGTTTGGAATTGAATTAATCATGGATTTTTGTTTTATTACTTCTTATATATTCCGCTGTCCTTCAGAGCTCATGGTCGATGCTACGATTCTATAAAAGACCGATGTCCCAAACGGTTTGGAGATAATACTACACTCCAGGAGACATGTGTTAGATACTTATCACTGGCAAGAACAAGAGGTTATGTAACGATAAGCGGACAGGATATTTCTGGATTGGAATTATTTACAAGTTACTTGTCTTGTTTAGAACGTTATCGAGATAAGGTGGATAGATGCATCAGCAAACTTAACGATTCATGTCAAGGTTCATCTATCAGGAGTACAAAGACAGTCCGTGCTACTATGGCTTCCGTGGAATACCTCATAGAAATGGTTCCCCAGTTAAAGGTTATACATCTTGTGAGGTAAAGTGGCAATCGTATTTTGGTAATATTGAGATGTACAGCTTGTTATTTCGTATGTTTTAAAGTAAAATGTAATAACAATCTGCATCTTACAGTTGCTAACGGTTGCCAGGCAGCAACAGCTGACCTTCTTAACATGTATTAATTTTAGCGTCTTTTTCAATTCATATGTATACCAATCTTGGTATGACTTTGAAAGTGTCTCTAGGATGTCCGCGTGTTCTGTTATACGCCATTATTTGTAAATTGTGGGATGAATTACTTATTATTATTATTATTTTCCAGAGATCCCCGAGCTGTTGTCCTATCTAGACATAATTTTGACTCTAGTGCACAGAGTCTGTACGCCAATGGTGACTTAATCAAGGAGGCAATGTTATTTTGTCATAATTTGGCTAATGACATTGTCAGGAGGCGACAATTGGAAACCAAATATCCTGGATCTTTTATGGAGGTCATCTACGACAAATTTGTTGAAGATCCACTCAGATATACCGAGGATATATACAAATTTATAAACGTTACATTAACTAATTCTGTTAGAAAATGGATTGCTAAAAAATCGAATGGATCTCAGAATTCGACGGTTATTGCTAACAAATGGAAATATGAGCTTCCTTATATTAAAATTAAACACATTTCGGAAACCTGTCAAAATGTTTTTGAACTCCTCGATTATAACTGGAATCTTTAATCGAATAATCTGTGAAAGGCAAATAAATGTCTTTTATCTCTTTAGCAAATAGTTTCCAGAAATCATAACATCAAGAATATTCCCCTTAGCCTTATCAAGTAAAGCTTAATCAAATCGATATTTATCTTTGTATAAATGAAGGGGGTAAAGAAACTAATTAATGAAGATGCTTACTCCAGCCACCAGCAATTTGATTATCCACTAAACAAATATTCAGGACGTCAGATGTTGATACATCATATTGATAAATCCATTCTTTTGTTCGTTCTCTATTGGTCAGCTGCTGACGGAAGAGACAGATGCATGCTGCTGAGCAAATCCGGGTAAATAAAAAGCAGACATTTCATTGTTCGGTTTCGAATTAATTTAATTTTCTAAATCATATCAGCTGTTCCTATTCGAACAATGCGTCCCACTACTCACAACCGTACTTCATGTAAGCGAAGTAAAATGTATTACTCTTGAACATCAATATCTGTTTTAATCTCGGAACTGATCGACGCGAATCAGATGTCCAATTATACGTAACATTTGATGGTTTATTATATTAATCTACATACACATGTAGATTAATATATTATTACCATCTGATAAAAAGCGAAACGGTTACGTTGTAAATTCTGAGAATGGGGGTTAGGTTTCATATGGTATGTAAATGACGGATCCTCGTCATTTGACTCAATCATTCATATATTTCTTTGATAAATATTGTAAACACCATATCCATGGGATAATGGGTTGAAGAGTGGGACTCCTTGCATGGTCATGCTATGCCGGAGTCTGAAGTTCGAAAAAAGGCAGTGGCGCTATTGAGGGGGGAGGTTTTCATCCAGCAAAGCAACTGCAAATGTGTTCTTAATTGATTATGCCATCCGTGATAAATTCTGAATTTGAGGCAGCCAGCCACGTAAATTAACTCCATTTCGACCATTACTATTATTATTAATAATAATATTATTATTATTAGTTGTACTATTATTATTAGCAGTAGTAGCAGTAACAACCTGAAGTAGTGTGTTTCATCTTTGGAGGTTGCTCAGCCCATTTAGCCAACCGTGTGCACAAATATAGCCCCCAAAACCAGCAACATGTATAGTAACAACCTAAATTAGAAGGTTCTTATGATGTCTTGGTGCAAAGTGGTACTTCTAATTTGATATTATAGTGGGAATAAATAATAATAATAATAATGTATATTTAATAAAGCACCCTTACTAGCAGGAGCCATTCAAAGGCGCTGTACAAATAATATGTAATATAATAATACCCCAAATAATGTCTGCAAAAACCCTGTGATGATTTAAAAGATAATAATTATTTATCTGTGAAAGCGACCTTAAATAGGTGTTTCCAAGAGACGAAGCATTTCTAATATTTGCCGGCAACCTATTCCACAAAGTGGGGGCTGCAACACTAAACACACAATCACCATATGACTTGAGCCGAGACACTGGCACCTGCAATAGTATCTGACTGGATGACCTGAGTTTTCGGGATGACTTTCTAATGAAACCAGTTCACACAGGTATTCTGGCGCCATATCATTAATAGATTTATAAGTTATTAACAGAATCTTAAAATGGATACGTTGTCTAACAGGTAGCCAATGTAGTTTTTGAAGAATTGGGGTGATATGATCATATTTTCTAGTATTTGTTACAATGCGACATGTGCAGTATGATCTTCTCTGGATGTTAGTTCACTGAAATAACTAACTGATAATTCAGCTATTGTATATATTACACTAATCAATATGGTGTATGTTACGTATTACATATGATAAATTTACTTTCTAGTTGCACTTAACCGAGTAGATCTGAGTATGTATTTTCGCGATGTTGTCTCTTTTTAAACAATCACTTGGGTCCTATTTTATTCTTTTCTCTCTCTCTCTCTCCTTCTCCCACTCCCCCCCTCTCTCTATGTGTGTGTGTGTCTGTCTGTCTGTCTGTCTACCCCATCTCTCTCCGATGTTTACACTAAGGAGACATTCAAAGTAGATAGGGTCTAATTCAAGTAATTTGAACATTGAGCTAATAACACCATCTAATGGTATTGGTATAAAATGTCAGTCAATAAGGTATATGTTGCTGTTAAAAGTATTGATCTTGATGGTTTCGAAATCAAGGAAACTTATCTGAATGGTAATGTTTCAAACCAAACATTTGTTGGTAATGTGAGCCTAGCTGCATATTAATTCCATAATTTCCGTAGATGACGACATTATCTTGTAGATCTGTGACATTAGCACTTGACTCTGAAACACAACACAGTTATACTCAGCTCATGGTTATCCTACTTATAATTGTCCAATAAATGATACAGCTTTAAAACTGTAGAGTTATTTTCACTAGAAGAAGCATAAGCATTCCCTTAACAAAATATAATATTATTATTCCTCTCAAATGACTATCAATCCTTACCATATCTGGGAGCAACTGAACAAACATGCTCAAAGTATAAAATATTTCGCTTTAATATCGACTGGAACGAATGGGCCTGAAAATTTTAAATCACTAATGATAGTGTTAATCATGTGAAGATAGCATTGCTCTCGGTTCAAATCTTCCGAGATTACACACAATTACACACAAATCAATAGTATGATGGACATTTGAATCTATAACTTTCAACTGAGTGACTAAACAACAGTTTTGTTTTCTTAAATTTCATGAGGCATTTCAAACACCTGTTAAAATAATATGCAGAACTTTAAAATAAGAAAATATGTTATCATAAAACTTATGATCTAATTTAGTGAGTAACTTCAAATTTGATAAGCTGAAATAGTTCATACCCTTGAAATGTAGAAGACATAACTCCATTAGAGATAAATATTTTGTATATAAATTGAGCCAGAAGTATCAACTTTTATTTTCAGTTTCATACCTTTTATGTTTATATAACTTTGTCATTTAGCAGTGTTTCAGTGAGGACATTATATTTTATTATTTATTTGAGGGGCGTTCCAAATTATTTAAAAAAATGCAATGCTTGATTAGTTCGATTCTATAACGGTATCATGCATCAAGAGGAAGAAACCTTACCTTGTTTATACACTTAATAATTTGATCAATTTGTGTGTACATGATATGGTTACTAATATAATGGAACATTGCCCTTTTCCAGTGTCAGGTCAAAAATTTAAATTCGGAAGGAATTGAGAAATCTTCATTGATACAAACTATGCTTCATACTATATTACTAAATTAACAATTTTGGTGTATTTTCAAATTATACTATCGTCGAGTATTATTTATGACTATTTCAGATAGGTATTTCATAATTCCTGAAATGTTTTGATATGTTTATGTTTCTCATTACTGACAATGAATGACAATTATCTGGCTGAGATAAGGGGCGATTCATTCCTGAAGTCACTATTGCTCAGTTTTTTTTATTGCTATAAGTCTAGAACAGTGATGCAAAAGGAAACGCAATTCCAACATAGCAATTATATGCGTACTGAAATGATGCATATAATAATAATAATAATAATAATAATAATAATAATAATAATATAATTAAGAAGTCACCATTATTGTCAAGAACTTTTCAAGGTTAGTGAACAGTGATACTCCAATAATATATTTCTAAAAATAAATACTTGAAAGATAAAGTTTATTTATCGTCGAAAAGAACATTGAACAGGTGAGTTTTTAGAACTGTATCAAACTTGTTATGATTCGACACAGTTGACAACCTCTTTGCATTCTAAATGCTCTAGTGCTATATGACTTGGGCTGAAACATTAGTACCTGCAGTAGAATCTGACAAAATAACCTTAGTTTTGAAGCTGACTTTCTAAAAGGTGGTTGTTTACACAGGTGTTAAGGTGCCATGCCATTTAGACTTATAAGTTGTTAATTACATCTTGAAGTAGATAAGCTGTCTAACAGTATGTTAATGTAGTTTTGGAGTATTTGTCACTAATGAAGATATAAAATTTTGAATTGTTTTAAAGCCATTGATGTCATAATCAGATACGTCATATAACAGGGAGCTACAATGATATCTGATAAAGGTATGGACCACAGAAACAAGTGCTTCCTGTGGCAAGAATGCTTTTAGACCATATATATTCTTAAGGTTGTCGAAGCAGCTCGCAGGCTGATGTGATATGCTAATATCATATTAATACATTTGTCAAAAAATAACTCCAATATATTTTATTGACCCATTATGGGCAATTGAAGATGCACCCATGTGTAATTCTGATATTTGTAGGAATTTAATATTATTTGGTGAAGCCAAGTAGACAATATTTCTTTAATCAACATTTAATTTTAGAAGATTCGTATATATTCGAATATCAACAATACAATGCTTAAAATTCTTGAAGAAAAAGGAAAAAGTTTCACTAATCATCAGGTATCTAATAATATATACCGCTGTGTATTATCAGCACACAAGTGATATTTAACGCTATATTGCTGAACACTGACATAAATGGACTCCCGATAACAATGACTAAACTCCAGACTAAATACCGTAAACATATGCTCGCTGTCGGATCACTGTTCCAAATGGGATGAATTTATTTAAATATTTTATCTTACAGAGGAACCATGTCTTGTAGCCTAGAGAGAAGTGGCTTATGATTAATTCTTTGAAATGTAGCAAATAGGTCCAAAGAAGAGTTCGTAATGGCTTATCTTTTGATATCATAACATAATTGTTTTCTTAAGCCAAAGATGTTTCGGTGCTGTGAAGGTTTTAAATTCTGACTTTCTATTTCACTAATAAAATAAATAATTTGTTTAAGGGAAAGTAACTGTCGTTTGTATGCTTTTAGATAAAACCTCTAAATTTGAAACAGATCTGTGAAGATACATCAATGTTAATAAGGAAAAGGGTTTTAGACATTATGGAAGGCACAGACACAGCCCTGATCAAATTATCATCTTTACTGATGATCGTGTCAATGTGGGCTTTCTTGTGCATGCTATCTGAGATTTGCTGATCTCAGTATATCAACCAGTCGTTTGGTATCTGGAACCCTCTGGCAATCACAACATATATTGAAATCAATTAAGATCAACATATTTTGAAAGCAGAAGAGTCAATATATTTGAATATAGGACGCCAAATGATTGTTTACAAAGAAATAAAAAAAACAACTTGTATAATATATAATATGTAATGTACATACTATTTTTAATCAATCCCATAGCTGAATTATCAGTTAGTTATTCTGGCGAAATAACATCGTCAGCAAATCGAATTTCAGATACCCTTGTATGTAATTGATAGCTTCACCCGGGTAGTAATTATAAACAACATTCCGAATTTAACAAGATGGCATAATCGGTTAAGGAAACCTTTCTAGTCGGATGGATGAAGAAGTCTGCCTACTACAGTGCCACTGTTTTAAACAGTGAAACTACTCTCAGTCATAAAATGAGCAATTTACAGTCTCAAGTTGTTCAGAACTACAAGAAGCAACTGCAAGAATTGTTCTAGTCCTTTTGAATTGATTTCAATGCGTTTTGCAATTTAATTTCCTAGCCGGTTTTCTGTTTCCGGCAGGGATATCCGCAACAATAAGAGTTTATTATTTTTAAAAAGCAGACAAAGGTTCAGCAACAGTGATAATGGATAAAAGGTATTATTTAGCTGAAGGTTATCGACAACTAAATAATACTCACCACTACAAAAAATTAAAACTACTTTATTTCCCCAAACATCAGTAAAGGTGGCAGAAATATTCTGGATTGGTCCCCTTATTATGCCGACATATACGTGGCTAAATTTTGAAAAGGTGGCCCTACATAAAGTAGCTTTAAAAACAAGTACATACTATCATTATTTAGATGATACATTTGTGTTGTGGCCCTTTGGAGAAAAGGCTTTTTATGGATTATTTGATAGTTTAAATAATCACGAACCATTTAATGATTTAAAGCTACATTTATTAAGCAGAAAATTTATTTCTTGGATACAACCATATTTAAAGATCCAGAAAATGAAAATGGATTATTAACTAAGGTTTTATTTAAACCGATAGACATCCACCAACTCTTGCATATGGATTCCTTTCACCCTAAATATATTTTTCGATGAATCCTGAAGTCTCAAATCTCACGTTTTTTAAAATTTGTTAAAAGAAATTACAGATTCTGATGAGGCGTGGCAGATATTGTTTCATTGTAAAAGGAACTATTCAAAAAGATGGCTGTGCCATATTAAAAATAAAACTGTCCGTGAACTACAAATACAACAACGTCGTATTAATCCAACTAATCCTACAAATAGTCAATGCTGTTCAAAGCCATGTGGGATTAGCAGATGTAGGTCATGCGAGATATTGTGTTCGTGTCACAATATTACAAGTACAGTTATCAATAAGACACATTGAATAATAGGCAATTTAAACTGTAGCTCATCTAACATAATATATGTATGTGAATGTTTACACTGCTTTAAAAGGTATGTAGGCGAGAATAATGGTGAACTTCGTGTTAGAATGAATGGCCACAGATATGCGATTAATTCAAAAGCGATGTTTTATGCGTTATTCACGCATCTTCTAGAACATACGCAGAACAATAAGAAATACCCGAACCATCTCTAGATGTTTATGATTTAATTGCGATTGAGCAGATACCTACTATAGGTTCATACACTCAAGACAATATAAATATATTATTTCGGGAAACAGTTTGGATAGATACCCTAAGTACATTATAACCGGGAGGTCTTAATAAGAAAAGATATGTTATAAAACCTATACAAAATGAGGACGTTGTCCCATTTGTGGTACCATTTTCAAAAACGGCTAACATAGCAGCAAAAATAATTAAAAAACATTATAAAATTCTCCAATAGAAAGAAGTGCTGAATGGTTATGAATATAGAATCATTACAGCTTATTCTAAACACAAACATCTAACTAGTTCCTTGGTTTCTAGCAAAATGTAACAAACATTTATATTAAACGATGTATCCTAGAGCTCTGAATAGGTTTTCTGTACACACATCTCCAGCAAAGCAGCTTATACCCAATTACAAACCTCAGCTCTAGTTTAAACAACTTTTAAATTAAAAAAAAAATGCTTTAAACCTTGGGGAAACAGAAGGTCATGCGAGAAGGTTTGCAAAAAACATTCAACTACAGCAATAAGACACAGTAAAACAAGTTTAAATTACTATTTAATTTGTGTGTTTTATCTTTAAACAATGTAGGAGAAATTGGAAAACTTGTTTAAAAAATTGCCACAATTGCTTAATTTAAAACGATTTTTTTATTTCGTTTTTCAGCACTTTGAAAACGCAGAAAAAAAGACTACCCCAAATCTCTAATTAGTTTTTCTTAGGTTCTTGGTTTTGAAATATAAATAGATTATTTCGGGAAAATTTGGTATAAATAATTTGGGGGTTTTGAAAAGTAAATACTTTAGACACATGCACTTGATAAAGGTTTCTTATAACCAAAACTAGTCGTGCTATTTTGAAGAGTGAAAATACTATTATTTCTACTATTGTCGGAGGTAATATAATTATTATCATAATATATATTATATGCACTAATATATATATGCTTTATTTCCAGTTATAGCTGCCTTATATATGTACTAATATATATAATTTATTTTCTATTTAGTTAGTGGTCGTTTGGGCATAATTCTGTAAGAATGACAAACATCACGAACACCTGAGTCCACGCCTTTATTTTATATAACATGAAACATACAGACAGAGCTGAGTCCCACAGGTTGATGAGTAGCCGAGACACACGCTTAGGTATACGCACACATTTATCAATATGTGGAGGTATGGATCATTTTAATTTTAGATTAATGTATGTATGTTTAGATATGTTGATGCTCTGTGCCTGTTGCCTCTTACTATGTACCCTAAAACGCACATTGCCCGTGCCAGACATCTTATCTATTTCCATCCAGATTCCTTATTACACCAACGTAAGAATGTTATGTCGTTATTACAACATGTTTGAGTTTATTAGCTTTGTTATGTATAATGTAGAATCTATATTGTTGTCCTCTTATGTGGTCTGGCGAAACGACCTATTAATTCATACAATGCTGCTTGATGGATTTATACTCTTGGAGTCGTTTGTTACTCCGGCAGGCATCTCCATGGGTATTAAGCTGCGGACAGAGTTTTTTCCCATATTATGAGTAATTAGATTACACTGATATAGGAAATTTGTTAAATGTATAGCTATTATAATCCCGACGTGTCATTCGCAGTATCGGAGATCTACCTGAAATCCACTGTTCTCAACCATGGGTCAAATAGATCAAGTGGATAGGCGCTTTTATTTAGATCCCACCACACCTAACTGCATATACTTAGGACGCTAAATTAAGCGTGAATGAACGTTCACTTAGTGATGAACGGAAACGTATGAGGGTTAGCTGTTAGGTTCGAGTAAATCATAGTATTTACTCAGGTTTGAGACGATATTTCGTTCTAGTCCAGTAATAACCCATTGTGCGGTATTGCTACTTTGTTTATATTTTAGTTAAATCGCTTCAGTGAGTCCATACTGAGTTAGGGTACATTCTCTTTGTTATGAACAAACTGTAATGTTTGTTAACACGCTAAGGCTATATATAGGGCTTGAATTTTCACTTAGGTTAGAGAAGAACTTCGACGCCAGACCAGTCGGACGTGTATTGATACATGGTTCATATAGGTAGGATTTATTCAATTATTCGAACCCAGAATAAAGCTGAGGTCAGCATCTGAGGTGTCGAAATGCTTTATATACAGGTTTCTTTTGGACCACAAAAAATTACTGTTGAATGTAAACTGTGGTGTCAAAATAGTTTATGATATGTATGTAGCAAGTCACCATTGAACCACACGCACGTGTTTTTTGCGAGCTGTGATATCAAATGGTATGTTTTTACGTCTTCCGCTTTTTGTACGTAGCCTGCATGTAGCCGTTTTTTACGGGAAAAAGCGAATTAGCTGGTTCCCACAGGCTGATGAGTAGACCAGACACATGCTTAGGTATACGCACACATCTATCAATATATGGAGGTATGGAACATTTTATTTTTAGATTAATGTATGTATAGTTGTATTTAGATTTATGGAGGTAGGTTTCGAAGGATGTTTAGATATGTTGATGCTCTGTGCCTGTTGCCTCTTACTATGTACCCTAAAACATACACACACACACACACACACACACACACACACACACACACACACACACACACACATACACACACATACACACACACTTGCTTTATTCACGACAATCATCGATGTAATTATAATTGTGCTTTTTCCCAGATGAGGAATTTCAACCATTATCCTTTTACAACATATATTCATTTAAATCAAATTTTGACAATAAAGTATCTCATCCACGAAGTTTTAATATTTCTATTGATTTTAATTCATTCATTATTTTGAGTGATTTTTTTTGTCCATTTTCTCATTCTTAACTTAGCCCTGTTAGTATTTGGCTTTTATATATTTTATTTTTACGTCTTTGCTTTTTGTGCGAAAATATAACCCATAAGATAAATCACAAGATATAATACATAAGATATAATACATAAGATATAATACATGTGATATAACACATGATATATAACACATGATATATAACACATACTACATTAACACATAATACATAAACACATAGTACATAAACACATAAGACATAAGGCATAACACACAAGGCACAAGACACAAGGCACAACACACAAGGAACAACACACAAGGCACAACACAGGAGGCACCACACACAAGGCACCACACACAAGGCACAACACACAAGGCACAACACACAAGGCACAACACACAAGGTACAACACACAAGGCACATCTTATGTGATATATCTTATATGATATATCTTACATAATATAACTTATATGATATAACTTATATGAAATAACCCATAAGCGTGTAATTGCTTGAACTATACTAATGTAGAAATTTTAGAGCTTAATTTTTGTGAGGTCATGACACATCGGGACAAATGTCAATTAAGAATCTCGTTGGGGAAGAGGGAGCGGGAACGGAGGGGAATAACAAGAGTTAGGGTCGTATAATTTACCATAATTTATTGATTTCACTTTCAGGGCTCCGACTATACGGCACACAAATACCAATGTTTATCAGTGAATTCTTAGCGGTAGAATCAACAACAACAACAACAACAACAACAACAACAACAAAACAAACAAACGTCCACAAGAACTTCAGATAAACCAACAGAAACATCACTCCACGACGAAACAAATCACATGATTAAACAAGTTACTGATTAGACAGGAAAGTGGACAAAATCCCAGTCTCATAAATAAATGTCTAAATATTTTTGCTCCATTTACTAAATTTGTTATGATCACTTGAAACGAATGCATGCACGTGGCAGGAGTATCAATTGGCTACAGGTTAAGGTTGAGGTTGATTCAAATCATAGGAAAAACGATGTACATTATCTCAGCAGTAATTTTACATGACAAATATGTAATCCTAATCCGGGCGTAATGACAGGAAGTCGATAATATCAACAACTGTGTAGCAAGAATAGTTACTATAATATTTACTATATATATATATATATATATATATATATATGTGTGTGTGTGTGTGTGTGTGTGTGTGTGTGTGTGTGTGTGTGTGTGGTGTATGTGTGTGTGTGTGTGTGTATGTATGTTGCATTTGTATGTGTGTGTGTGTGTATTTTAAAAATAACGAAAATTTATTTTCTCAGTACATGTGATAATAAAACAGGAAACAGTACATAAAAGTTGAAATAAAATAAAAGCCCATCAACTTTACCCGAAGAAGCGTGTGGTTAATGGCTTATTGGTTCCATGAACATGTAAGGAAAATGTGTTGAAACACTGCTTCAGATATGGCTGCTATTATAAGTCATATAATCAGGCACTTCAGATTAATCTATGTTGTTTTCACATGGTTAAGCCCAAGCTAATCACACAGCCAGCAATCAAGCATGTCTTCTTTGTGACACCATCGTTTTAATTACAGATCCAAACGATCCTGATTAGCCAACAATCAGATGACAAGCAGCCAATTAAATTAACGCATGCCTTCCATATACGCGGCATGCGGATACGGCAAAAATGGAAAAGCCTATATAAACAGAGGAGAGTGGCTCCTGAAGCTGGGCTTGCATATCGATACGGATACGGCAAACTAAATCGCTCCATGTAGCGAACAGTACGGCAATTTGATAAAACACGAATGGGGGAATCTAGAATATGACGTCAGGGGCAGGTGTTTCCCGAATAATTTGCCTCGGATTTTAGATTATCTGGTCAACCTGAAATATTTATCCGTATCAAATTGTAGTTTCTTCACCAGATTATGGTATGTTCTTTGCTGAAGCTGATTCCTCTTTATGCCATGCACCCACAAGCTGTGGTTTCTTTGCTTATTAGGTTTTTATGTGCATGAATTTATATATGAACTTATATATGTTGTTCCATTTCTAACAGAGAACAATGCAATTTGGATTGATTCGCCATATTCTTGGCATGGAAATCTTGAGCATATTCTTTTATAACTATTCTCAGCCTGTAACAACAGGATATTGTTTTAATAATAATTTTATCAGTATTTTGGGGAATTTATAATGTGTAAACCTGTTTTGGTGGAGTAACTGACCCCCCCCCCCACACACACACATACATCTTTTAGTGAACATAAACAAGGCTACATGTTAACCCTGGTCGACATACCGGATGACAAACGCGTTATAGAAGAAAAATGCAACGTTAAAATATAGCAATAATTTAAGACTAAAAAAGTGGTCCATTTTTAAAGGGGGGTTAAAGTTGGGGCCCTAGTGTGCATATTTGAAAAATATATATATATATATATATATATATATATATATATATATATATATATATATATATATATATATATATATACTGTAAATCAGCAAATGATGGCAATATTAAGTTGGCGAATTTCATAATCTGGACAAGATGGCGGCGTTTTAATTTGGTGAATTCTTGGTTCGACGAGATTTATAATTGTGTTATATTCTGTAAAACGGGAAATGTTGGCGTCGTTTTTTTAAGTTGGCGATTGTTTTACATTCGCCAAGTTCGCCAACTTTTAAAACCTTGTTTTCTGTGCTTGCACCAAAATTCGAACACGGAAACGAAACCAGAATGAGTGGAACGAATTTGGTCAAACCCTTCCTAGGTATCAATGAAGGCTATTGGCATCGTCGTTTTATACCGTCCATCCAAACCCGTTAGTTCCAATTTTAAAGGCCCACCTTTGGTTTAAAGGGTGCCATATATATATATATATATATATATATATATATATATATATATATATATATATATATATATATATATATATATATATATTCTGTTATGTTTTCCTTTTAAATTTAAAAATATGTTTGGGGGATTGTCAAATCCATGGCATGAAGTTTTCTTAATGTATATAGTGTTTTTGCAAAAAAACAGTTTACGTTTACATTGCATTAGGAAATGGCGATTATGATTACTTGAGATCATGCAATCGATTACGAGTACCAATTACGATTACCCCATGTCTGGTGCTGATTAAAAAGTAGGTAGGTGAAACAGTGACCGAAACGAAAGTCTACCTTTACCATATAAGAGCTGAATATTCCTTTGTAATAAATTAAACATAAATTAATAATATTATCTTATGAACTGTATAAATTATATATTTTCTGTGACTTTTTTCCTGTGACTTTGTTCTCTAGATTCGGTCAAGCACCTTGCATGCGGGAATTTGTAAGGTATATATAAATGAGAAATTGTGATGTATATATAGATGGGAAATTGTGAGGTATATATAGATGGTAAATTGTATATGAAAAATTGTGACTCATAGAGAGAGAGGATATTGTGAGATATTTGTAGGAGGGATGTTTAGTTTGGAATTACATAGTCATTAACAAGAATGCCTCGCTTTATTTATGGTAGGTTGATTGTTAGATTATTAGTATGAAACGAATATATATAGGTGGGATATTGTGGAATATATATCGAACAGGCATGGGGTAATCGTAATCGGTAATTGTAATCAATAGTAATCGATTACATAATCTCAAGTACTCGATTACATAATCTCAACTAATCGATTACATATTATGAACTAATCGATTAAATAATCTCAAGTAATTGATTACATAATCTCACGTAATCGATTACATAATCTCAAGTAATCGATTACATAATCCCAAGTAATCGATTACATAATCTCAAGTAATCGTAATCGTCATTTCCAGATGCAATGTAATCGTAATCGATTACATTGTAAATATAATCGTAATCAGCGAACATTTTCACGATTACACAGTGTGTTTGGTTATTTACCATATTAAATCATGCCGGATATATGGTTTGTTATGTATAGCAAAAGATAACAATATAACTCATTTACTCATTGACGGACTGCTATCATATTTATACGCATGTTGCTTTGTCAGTTTATTTGTTCTATGAACATGAAGAAAAATTAGTTGAAACACTGTTTCAGATGTTGTTGTTATTATAAGTCATATAAACAGGCATTTCTGATAAACACGGTTTAACTACAGCTCCAACGACCTTGTTTAGGCAGCACTCGGATGACAAGCAGCCAATTAAATTAACGGGTGCATTAGTGAATATAGACAAGGCTGTATGCGATCCCCGGTCGACATACGGGGTAACTAACGTGGGCATTAAACGGAGATCAAAGGTCGAAGTACAGAGCTGAGTTATAGAATTAGCTGATACAGTGGCATCAAAGTCTGTTGTACATTTTCATTTCAAGAATATTCCATAAAAGGCGTCTGTTTAAGCAACATGTAAATATCACAGCATATTTATATCGGTATTATACACGTAACTGAGTGAATATTGATGAAGAATCACATTCATGTTTGTGTGATATATGGCATGCACAGTCCGCTCTTAAAGTATTATAAGTACTCCTGACTGAGGAATAGAAACACTGCATCGCATCTCGAGCGGTGGCATTGGGCACAGCTCGCGCGGTTGGTGTGTTTTATATAACAAGTTTACTTGTATATAAAATTCACCTTGGTTGTATGTGGGAATATAATTAGCTTTCCTGGGTCCAGTTATGTTCAGTTTGTACAATGACATTCAAGATTAGCTCTAATCTGCTTGTCATAAATAAAGAACTTGATTACTACAATAGTTAGAATAGCAGACGTTAGGTCAGGTTTGAAAATGATAACATAGTTCAAACAGTACGGAAGCTACTTCGCGCTATTACGGTCTGCTTCAGCGCAGATGTCAGTCTTTTAATAGCAATTAAGCTAAATAGTTTTAATAGTAGTCGCTTCGTGACGCCTGCCCGTTGTAAAAACTGATCTTTGAAGACAGTGACAATTGGGTTATATAGTTTATATAGTATTGTTTTGAAGAAAGATACAGCAATTGAAAAATAGCTATAAATAGGGCTGCTTAGATAATTAAGCTAAACATTTTCACTACTGCCGTGATCTGACTTGGGTGTTCAACTCCCAAACTCATTTAATTAATCTTATATATAATGTGATAATTTCCATTTAGCATTTACCAACTGATATCTGTTCTATCTTGTCCAGCCATCCACGCTCGTCTATTAATTTGGTTCTGTTAATACTGTTCTAGATAGAGTTGTGTATTCAGATCCGGTATAGAGGCCAACGTCTGGTTATACGTTTTAGAGAACTACTGAGCTCGTGTCCAGGTGAGATGATCAATAGCACTCTTGTATAACGTATAACACAGCCCCGATGTGGATTATTTACATACTTCGTTTACTGCATCAGAACCTGCGTGACTTACGTAAACAAAAAACAAAAAACCGAATATTAAATAATATTAAAATGTAAAATTACTTATGACCGCGTTTCAGATTGTGAGTGAATGACCGTCACCAACATAGTTTGGAAGATTCAGGAGGCATTACATCTGTACAACATTGGCCAATTAATTAACAAACACCTGGGCTTAGTACAACGCTAATAAATATTTTTGCAGGCGAAGTAATCTGCCAAGATCAGTATAATATTAATTCAAGAACGGAGAGAGGGTGGTAGTCATTATTAATTTTATGTCATCATAAATTATAAGCCGATTGAATAACTATTGAATATCTTGAATGTATCGTAAATGATTCTTGATTCATAATATAGAGTGTTTCAAGTAGAAACGCAACGGTAACTTTTCATGTGCTATTGGCTCATCTTTCCAATGTTTGTCATGAAATTTCATATGGCCGTCGACCTATCCCGGTTCGAATTTGCCACCTGGGAAGAGCCTATGGATGTGGGGGTTGAAGGCGACTATCAGACAAAGTTTACAAAATGGCAGCAACAGACGCTGGTGGAAGTCAGTCTTTCTATGTTTCAGTGATACCGTCTGATATAATTACATAATAAGCATCTATTTGTTCGAAAAAGGGGAGAATATGAGTGTATACTGTACAATTGTCACTATATATATATATATATATATATATATATATATATATATATATATATATATATATATATATGAATGATATGTTTGTACCATGAATGCGGTCTACATGAACGTTATGCTCAATAGGATATGTTTGGAGGACACTGGAGGGCCCTCATGGAATTTGAGATTTTCAATAAATCTAGTTTGTTGGAGGTATATATATATATATATATATATATATATATATATATATATATATATATATATATATATATATATATATGTATATATATATAATGTAAACAGATAATAAGCAAACACCAAAATAATTCTACAAAAACGAGTTATTTCATTTCGTAGACTATACGGAAATACAAATGCGTAAGAAATACATCAATCCATAAAGTAAGCACTTAAAGTTCAAAATATTGCTAACTTTGTACACTATTGTACGAAGCCCGGAGAGTGATACCTGAAAACGGTAAGCCAGAAGGAAATTATCAATGATTGGCAAGTGGCTACCCATTAACGAAGTAGCGCTACATTGTGCTTCCTTGGCTTGAAATAATGTTGTGTAGGGCGTCACGAAATGTCACATATGTTGCCCCAATAAGAAAATATATCATCTATATTAATCGAATCATGGACGAACATCGGTCGTTGACAATGTGTCGATTACTTCTACGGCAGATATTTAAATCTTCGAGTGAGTGTTAACATCTAGAAATCAAGAACTTACTTGGATCTTACTCACCGATATGTGATTCTATAAATTACATGTCATAGGCGATAAGAGTCAAGGTTAACTTTTAAGATCCAAGTTCCAAGATGGAAGTCAACTCAAAAGTAGTAAAAACCTGACTTCTTCATACGGGTACAATGTATACAACTTGTATACAACTTTTATGAGAGTTTTACAGTGTGTACAGTCGGCATAGTGAATGCTATATGAAACGAAACATTTGCCAAGGACATGGACCATACATGTATCGCTTAGATGTTATCATTCAGTCTGTGATGTGATTACCTTGGAGTGTTAAACACGGCGGTGCGTTTAATGATGTAAGAGTTATCCCAATTCGTCGTACGCATTTTCAGACGATATTTCGTTCTAGTCCAGTAATAATCCATTGTGCGGTATTGCTACTTTGTTTATATTTTAGTTAAATCGCTTCAGTGGGTCCATACTGAGTTAGGGTACATTCTCTTTGTTATGAACAAACTGTAATGTTTGTTAACACGCTGAGGCTATATATAGGGCTTGAATTTTCACTTGGGTTTGAAAAAGGGAAATTCGACGCCAGACCAGTCGGACGTGTATTGATACATGGTTCATATGGGGAGGATTTATTCAGTTATTGGGAACCCCGTTAAACGAGGTCAGCATCTGAGGTGTCGAAATGCTTTATATACGGGTTTTTTTTGGGCCACGAAAATTACTGTTGAATGTAAACTGTGGGTCAAAATAGGTTTTATATGTATGTAGAAGTCACCATTGAACCACACGCACGTGTTGTTTGTTGCAGCTGTTGTATCAAATGGTATGTTGTTTACGTGCTTCCCTTTTTTTACGTAGCCCTGATGTAGCCGCTTTCCTGTGGGTGTGACATATTTGTCGCGTAGAAAAACCAATTAGCTGGTTCCCACAGGCTGATTAGTAGACCAGACACATGCTTAGGTATACCCCAACATCTATCAATATATGGAGGTATGGAACATTTTATTTTTAGATTAATGTATGTATAGTTGTATTTAGATTTATGGAGGTAGGTTTCGAAGGATGTTTAGATATGTTGATGCTCTGTGCCTGTTGCCTCTTACTATGTACCTTAAAACACACCACACACACACACACACACACAGAGAGAGAGAGAGAGAGAGAGAGAGAGAGAGAGAGAGATATATATAATAATATTTTTGGATAGTGCATTGATTGAGTTGCCTCGGGGTTCTACACCATCGCCGATGCTCGTTAAGCTAATTTAAGATAATGCCAAAACTGAGTTCTAAGTGATTAGTTGAAGTAAATTCTCAGGTATCATCTACTATTCACAAGTAATCTGGAATAGCTTCCAGCCAAAATATACCATTAACATTGTTTCCTTTGATAACTGTTTTTATCATTATCCTTTTCTCCTTCGTCTTTAATAATGCATCTTATTGTGCTCATTTCTACTAAAAGACGCTGTATTCTCTTCGATTTTTTTCGTTTTGTGTCCAGTATTTGTTTTTCGTCTTTGTGTTTTAGTTTTATTGTCGTTAGTACTATTGTCTATTGTATCATTATCGTCAGTACATATTGCCTTTAGTCTTGTTATCTTTAGTGCTACT
>JAODUP010000144.1:502500-610779 GCA_025642065.1 Paralvinella palmiformis | reverse complement strand
AATGAAGTCCATATATATCAATAATACCAATTAACGTTTAAAAATAAATATGATGCAGGTGATCATGTAAGTCTCAGCTATTAAAATTATTGTAATTAGGGAAAAATTATCTGATTATATAATGTAATTTTAGAATCAATTATATTAACAATAAAAAAGTAAATATACCTCCCGCCCATAACATCTTCAGTGGCTCCAGTACATGTAACTGTAAGCTTATGTATATCTTACATACCTATTTTGTGATTAATAGACTTAGATAGATCTTGCTTGGGCCTACTGCTTGGGTCATGTCAAGTAGGGGCGTGTCTACTTCAAATTGTTATGCTTAATTTTTAAATATCCTTTATTTTTTTAAAAGCCAGATCATATCAATTCTTTACACTAGCTTTCATTTCCTTTCCGAAATGTCTTTATTTGTGCATACTTTTTCTGTTACTGCAGCCGAAAGCGTCGCAGAATGAACCAGTGCCATTAGGCGCCATGTTAACGAAAGGGGCTGTCCGTGACAATCTACCTCCGGTCGCTAGGTCCCTGGCGCTCCATGAATTCAAAATGGCGTCCCATGTTAAAACGCGAAGTAACACGTCTTGTTATAAATAGTCTTTGGTAATATCAAAGACTATTTATTTATATATTTAAGCTCTCTGGTAATATGCTACTGTTATTACTGTTAATGGACACACCCCTGCTTTGTACGACATTCCATGTACTGGACGTGTCCCATCCGCAAACTGGTTCTCGCAAGAATATGTAAGTCTGAAGTTTGGAATAAACGAAGTGAAGCAGTTAAACATTGTTTTATGTAGTACCAAATACTACAACAACTTTCTTTCGTTTCATGATCAATGATCATGAAATAGGGATAGGACACGAAAGTGCGAGGACTTATTTCTAGTGTGGTCGATTTTTATTGAGTGTTTCTATTTTGATATGAGCTTAGTAAATGGATTAATGTCAAAGGAAGTAGAAACATGTTATGCTGGAAGAGACACACTACCTAGCTCATCAGAAACTGAACAAAGTAACATTACTCCTCAGGGCGAAATTGAAAATATCTTGAAGATAGTACTGGACCTACAAACTAAGGCGATAACGTGATAACGTTACAGAGATCAAGGTTTAGAATAAAGTATTACGGGAATTGTTAGAAACCCAATAAATAAAGTGTGAAGGTTCTACACATATGGATACCAACAGAGTCCCACAGCCACGGATACTCGTGTAAACATAACAGCACGGATGTCCGACAGAAGGTCCTCTGATGATGATGATCCTGACGACATCGATGTCAGTGATAAAGCGGATGACACTTTTCCGTTAGGGAGGCTGGAGAATAAAATTAAGAAGCTTCCCAGCCACAGCCAGATATACCGAGGATAAAGAGGTCTAAACAGAACACCACTGGCTCAAAACAAAGTCAAAACAATACTGTAATTGGTGATCAGGATCTATACATCGGAGGTGTACCCACTAACATGAAAGCTTATTTGAAATCACAGGGCATACACAAAGCTTCACATATCACTCAGTTATCTAGAACAATTAAGTGATTGACTATCCTTCAATGTGATCCTCCCGAGACATAGTTATTATTACGCCCTGAACCACAATGGCTGGACCACGGGCATTCGCATTCGACCCTTTCGTGAGAATGGGGGGGGGGGGAATAATCCAGGAAGCCCCATCAGCAGGACTCGAGGTACAATACAAGGGACGCGAAGCAGAGTTCCGATAACGCGAATCACAGTTCAGGTAGCGCAAAACACAGTACCAGAAACGTGAGCCACTGTATAAACGACGTAACTCAGCCCGATCCCTCCCCAGCCACCGATTTAAGCACACCCAAAATGAATGGCCACTCCCGGAGGAACAACCCGGAACTCGTCGCCTCTAAAACAGAGAGCGACGCTAGCAAGATTTCTACGACTACAGGTACAGGTATTAAAGAACTGACAATCTCAGTAGAGAGTTTTAACTGTCACGGATACAAACAATCCTTTGATTATATTTTATCCAGACTTGTACATACCGATTTTATGTGTCTATGTGAAACATGGATTAAACCTACTGAGTTGTCTTTAATACAAAATAATATAGATAGCCATGAAATATCAAATGCCAATAGTTATGTCGTTTTTAATAAATCTGGTATGTCTGAAGACGACGAGTATTCCACCGGTAGACCATACGGCGGTGAAGCCAGTATATGTAAAGTTAGTGATGGCTTAACTTATGAAATTATTAATTCTAGAAATTATCGAATCCTAGCGGTGCTTATAAAACACCGTTATGATAGGCCTAGCCATGTTATATTGTGCGCTTATATGCCTTACTTTGATGATAGCCAAGATAAAAATGAAGAGTTTTTGACATGTATTGATGCAATGCAGGTTATTATCGATGGATACGGTGAAGTTGTACCAATTAAGTTTCTAGGTGATTGTAACGCCCAACTCCCGCGATCTGAAGTTACTTCTAATAACTGGTATAAATCCAAGGGTTTTAATGATCGTAGTCGCTTACTGCGTGACTTTATTGTTGGTAATGAGCTAACATTTTTTGATTTTATGTTTTATTAAAATACCTCATATACATATTTTAATATTTCTCGCAACGTACGACCATTGATTGATCATGCATTTAGTACTAATTATGATATATGTGATATTAATAGCTGTGATATTGTCTCATTAGGTGACGGTAACGTTAGTGATCATCTACCTATCAGAATATTAATTACACTCAGGGTTCAACACTACAATAACCTAATACCAACAGAGACTGGCCATAGTGGTTCACTTTTAACTAATTGGTACAAGAAATTAAACAACTATGAATATTATCGTATACTAGAAGATACATTATCCAATATCCCAGTTCTCTCTGTTGAGCCCATCTGTGACAAAGCCAACTTACAGACTCAGGTGGCTAATTATGTGGATACGCTGAAATCTATCTAGAACAAGTGATTGGCTATCCTTCAAGGTGACCCTCCCGATACATAATCATTATTACGCCCTGGACCACAATGGCTGCACCACAGTCATTCGCATTCGACCCTTTCGTGAGTTACGGAATAATTTCTTCACATTTTTATAACATTTATATACTTCTCCTTCCCTTGGTCTACCATTATCAGACCACAGCTGCCACCAAAATCTCTTCCTATCTCTGGCTGAGGGGAAAATCTGGACACCAGTATTTCTTTGGTTTGAATACATTTTAGGGATCATTTTGGCCAATTTAGCAGCTTCTACGATTATTCACCTGAGTCTGTAAGTTGGCTTTGTCACAGATGAACTCAACAGAGAAAACTGGGATATTGGATAAAATGTTTGATGGTATGTAAAGGCTATGGTTGTTTTATGGAAGACCAGGATATACTGGGTGTAACTTTTAATAATAATGTTAAATACAACGACTATGTTAGTACTCGAATTAAAACAGCTAAACGAAGTATGTTTTCAATAAGCAATATTGGTATGTCATATCAAAGTTTAAATAGAAAAAGCAAAGTTCACTTATATAAAACCATCTGTTTGCCTACTTTATTATATGGTGTTGATTGTCTATTGGTGAGTGTCAATAATGTCTCTAAGATTCAGTCTGCACAAGGCAACATCATGAAATAGTTTTTTTTTTGTGGTCTCAGCAAAAGATCTCATCATAGCAATTTTCTTCAAGCTCTTGGCATAACTGGTGCGAATACTCTTTTAAATTAATATAGCAAGTCTTTATTTACCAGAATATTTCAAAATGATTCACCAACCAGGAATCTTGGTGTATATTTTATTGATTTATTTGTGAATCAAAATATTTTAATACCTTGCGCTTTAGTAAATCGAATTGTTGATATGGGTATTTCTCCCGTTATAGTCTTATTTTCTCAGGTTGTACGACTTCTAGTCAATCTTCATACACTGCTGATGGTCTCGTCGACTCACTACGATTTATGTTATACAATGATAACTATATAATGTATTTTCTCCATTCTATGGGGGTTGAATAAAATAAATAAATAAATAGGTTATTCAAATAACATTTTCAATAAAACATTTAAAAAACATTATATATGTTTTGCAAATAATATTTTGAATAAAACATTTAAAAAACATTATATATAGATTATGCAAATATTATTTTCAATAAAACATTTTAAAACAATATATATAGGTTATGTACATAACATTTTCAATAAAATATTTAAAAAAAAATTATATATAAGTTTAGCAAAGAACATTTTCAATAAAACATTATACAAATGTTGTGATCACGGAATGTTTCAGATCACAAATAAAAACAAATTAAAACGTTTAAATAACATTTAGAAACACTGTTTCCAAATAATGCTATTTTAATGTTATCCAAACGTCATATAATATATCTGGCCTATAACAGTAGATCTACCACGTTTTATTACATTTTCTTGCAAATGTGATGTTTCTGTAGCCATAACATCGTCAATATTCTTTTGTGTTTGTTTGCCTTTGCAGCCGCCCGGGAGTTTGGGCAGAAATTGTATTCTATGATTTCTATAAACAATGCAATTGGCTCTGCCCGCTAATTATTCGAACCAGATGATCCAGTTTCTAACATTTTGGGGGCCTATGCGCAGGCCAACGCGCATGCGTATTACGCTTAGGGTTGTTTTCAAATGTTCAAAAACATGCTTGAACAGTCTTGTTACACGGATCCGCACATGGTCACTATTTCTTTTTCATAATACATATAGCTCCCAACCATTACGATTTCTGCCGAATCAGTACGATTTTCTGTTCTTCATTACGCCATTACGCCCGTACCCTAAAAACTACGGTAAATCCACCTTTTCCTGTGATAGTTCTACGCGGTGTAGTTCTGTTACGGTCTTCAAAGTTTAGCCACACGTTGTATCACACAGCAGTAGCACTGGACAAGCAAATTGGAATGGTCCATATTTTCAGGAGGGACCGAAATTTTGTAGGGGTGAAAGATTTGTACTTTACCCATGCGGGAGATTCCATTCTAATCCGGATGGTAATTTGGGTGATCCAGACTATATAGAGGGTGGCAATTACGATATTCGGTCCTTTAATTTGCGCGGGAGATCTAGGAGAACGATGTGAAATTGGAGATGTGCTGAGGAAAGCGTCAGATCCACCTGATTGTTCCAACTACAGAAAGTGTTCTAATATCAGTGATTGTGAAAGACGTCAGACCAAGGCACAAGTTATATTAAATTTCAACCGGAAAAAAATATCGTTTAACTCGATTCAGATGTATGCATGGTTTACTGGTACATAGTCCGGTAAACATAACAACACTGTAAACGCTGTAAAATGGAAAGTTTGACAACAATATTGTCTAAGCCTACATAATGTATAGTGTTGGAATTGATATAGTAGTTATGAAATTAAAGAGTCATGAAATTGAATTATAAATGATGCAGATTCAAATCACAGAAATATATATATATATATATATATATATATATATATATATATATATACCGCCTCTCGGCCGTGCCACTATAGTAAGGGAGTTTTTCATCCAACGAGGCAACTGGGAAGGTTTTACCACATTACATGCCATATATTCTAAATTTATTTAGAACTAGTCTCTGTAGGGAAGCTATAAATTACGGACCATATGAGTCTCCCTCTTGAGTTTGCCGGCTATTATATATATATATATATATATATATATATATATATATATATATCATGTTTATTCTAATGCGGGCATCAGATAACGGTGATACAGGAGCTGGTCCATCAAAAAGAAGACATGCGAGAGATGGCCACAGACACAGTGCATCTTGTGACGACTCTGATTAAATATCATTTTTTCCAACACGGAACACTGTCACGGATGCGTTTATTCCAAAGGCAGTGGCTACGCGTACGTGAGCCGTATGTTTAGACCCGTAGTCTAAATGTATGTCAGCCATTATGCGCATGCGTATGTTTTTATTTCCGGTTACGCGAGTTATAGTTTTAATGACATTACTATAACTGTCGTATCTTTAGTACTTGGGTCTAAACGTAAGTGAATTATGTATTGGTTTTAAAAAGGTTATTTATAATATTGTTCTTAAAACATTATGAATTTTTTTAAAAGTTATAATGTTTTGAAAACATTTTAAAAACGTTATAATATTGTTATTAAAACATTATGAAAACATTTTAAAAACGTTAATTATATTGTTTTTAAAACATTATGAAAATATTTTTAAATGTTATAATAATGTTCTTAAACACCATGAAAACATTTTCAAAACGTTATTTATAATGTTTTTGTAAAAGAAACCATGAAAACATTTTTAAAATGTTATTTATAATGTTGTTGTTAAAACATTATTAAACCTTTTTTAAACCCTACACTTTCAAGTCATAAAAACAGTATAAAAACATTTTGTTAAAACGTTGAGAAACATTTACAAAATGTTTTAAAAACATTTTTGATCTGAAAGTTTGCTGATCCGAAAGTTTTACATGCGTACAGAATCTATATAAAATAATGTACTTCATTTAAATCCTACCGTACTTCATTATATAAATGCAACCTCTGGTTATAACTTTTACTATCCAGGTTTTGCACTTACGTCATAAAATCATGTGATATTTGTTGCTGTCGCCATGTCGGGTGTCAAGCTATCCCTAGATACACGGGCCTTGTAGCCATAGCATGTGTAACAAATATAGAAATACATTGATATAAACGAGATTATGGGTCATAGATATGTATATTGCAGTGAACTGTCATAGGCATACGTACCATAGCAGTTAACAGAGTCAATTAGAAAACTGTGTGTAGCACAAAATTTTTATTTTTAATATTTTTAAATTGTTATGCAATGGAGAAGGTAGTGCGAGTTGTATGTTTGTTTCAAGAGGCTTACACACGTGTAAAATGTTTTTAAGAAAAATGTGTATAGTTTTTTTACATGTATATCTAGATCGAGCGAAAAATGCTTTATGTATATAATAGAGTTATTAGTCATAGTTTTTATAAGTAAAGTTCCGGAATACTTTTTATGTAAACTTCCGGAATAAAGTTATTGAATTGAAATCGAATAAACAACATGATAATATTAAATTTCATACAGTTGGTGATAAAACTAAAGATAATTCGAATACACTTCTATATATATATATATATATATATATCCGTCTGGCAACAAACCTGAAATGTTACCAAAAGATTTTCGATGATACTGCGTCGAGGACGAAAAAGCTGTTATCGCCAGGACAAGTACGAGATTACTACCACCCGTGTTCGAATCTCGGTGTAGTTAGCCTACCATGTGCACATAAGTGGCAGCTGAATTTCACACTACGGTATCGCGTTAGAAAGTTTAAGAATCACTGTGTTGCATGGCGATTTACGCGTGTAGTCGCCGATTAATGTCTTACTGAAAAGCTGTATTTAGGCTATTTACCAGCTATATTTGGATTCTATTTATAGTCAATTAAGGGTATGGGATCTCCAGATCATAATTTTGCATTTAATAGGAATGGCATAGACTTCCAATAGATATATGCCACTAAGCTAAGTAACATTCAGCCCCATTTCCATGGCTGTCATTGTCCAGTTCAAAGTTCCATTTTAAAATGTTATTGTTAGTAGAACCTTTGCCGTCTAACATCACAACGTGAATGGATAAAATCAATGATCACATAGATTATAATTCAATGGGTGATTCCTATTACTGTAACATTGATATTTTTGCATGATATCTTGTATTGAAAGTGAACTGTTTTATTTTCTGATTCAGCCGTTGGTGCAATGTTTACTACATGTAAACGTCAAGGGTGTTAATACTTTAATGTAATAACATTTTTATTTAATAATATACAGGTGATACATATATTTTGGTTCCCAGATACAAGTAAGTATGTCGTTAAAATCAATATACATTCAGCTAAACGCTTAATTTTAGAATCATTTATTTAACCCATTGAAACCCGTGCTAAACAATCACCTACAAGTCGACATGAATAACTAAGGCTTAGCTGTGTCATTCATCTGGAAAGATCGGTTCGCTCAATCATTGGGTTATATCCTGATAAATATTGTGTTAAATCCTGTGGAAAGACACAATTATCGTTCAGCTGAAATATTAGTCTTAGTCTCCGTGTAATATGAAATAATTTGCTGAAACATTTCCAGTATTTACCATCAGTGAAAAGTTACCATCTCCTGATCAAGAGTGGGCGCCATAGCTGTTTCTAACCCGCATTTGGTAACCGATGCAATGCATTTCGCCTGGATCGGTCTATTCCGAATGGAGGATGGCTAGTCGCGATTACTTGCAAGGCTTCTTCAGAAGTCATCCAGATATAAAACTATCCGCATTCTCCATGGCACGAATATTGTTCGCGCCGTTGGATTGAACAAAGCAAACGTTGAACAGTTTTTCAAGCTTTACAAAACAGAACTAAAACATTCCAATACTCAGCAAGTAGAATTTGGAATATATATGAAACTGGCATTACGTATGTCCTGAAACCTGGTAAGATCATTGTATCTAATCTAAAGGAATTCCATAGGTGGGGAAAGTGGGGAGCGTAGCGTCACTATAACGGACATTTGAGTTATCAATGCCGCAGGCACGTATTTGCCACCGATAATGATTTACCCCAGGATAATAGAATAGCAGAGTCCCTGATGACTGCCGCACCTCCACTGTCAGTCGGCTATTGTAACGTCAAGGGGTTGACAGACTGCAACCTCTTTGTCCGCTGGCTCGAGCACTTTGTAGACGTTACGAATACATCGGCCAACATGTCACAGATCATGGTGCTAGAAGAACACCACAGCCACAAGATTATTGCTGCAGTTGAGTATCTAAGGAACAATGGCATCACGATTATCGCATTGCCGCCCACGGCACAAACAAGATGCAACTACTGGACAGGGCATATTTTAAAGTCCCCAATTCTTCGTACACTACAACATCGGATAGTTGGATGGTACAAAATCCAGGAAAGCGCATCTCTGCATGACATGGTAGCTTTGTTCGGCAAGGCATTTCTACGATCAGCTACTGCAGACAAAGCTGTCAACGGATTCCAAATATGCGGGTTGTGGCCAAATCAGGAGACCGTGTTTACTGACGATGAATTTGTTGCATCTATGGTGACAGATGAAGGTCCATTGCCGCCAACTGATGTACATACCATCGCTGGCCAATCAATAGATGCACCTGCCCTCAGTGGAAAATTGAACGATGTCCCAACTGTTCTCGGTCAGTCGACTCCTGTGATTGTCGTTGCAGGTAAGTCAGTAACCAAATCACCAGGGAGTATTACTCGTACATCGTCGTGCCAGTCAGTAGAGCGGATTATAGACGAGCTGCCTCCACGACCTAAACTGTCACATCGACGTCCTGGAACACGTGTTGCAGGATCTGCTGAGGTGCTGATATCGTTCCCATACAAAGTCAGGTTAGTTGTGATGGCGGAAAAGAAAGGTAAAAGAAGTGTGAAATAATTGAGTCAAGCAAAGATCACGAGTGGAGGCCAGAATAGTAGAAAATGAAAGGCTAAACCAAGACCACATAAGAAGCAAAGGTGTGAAAGTACCAACAGCGAGGACGAAGAGTGCGATACGTCATTACTGAACAATATTGTAGTTGAATATCTCCAAAAGAAAAATACCTATGCCCTATCACTGTTTATATACTTCAGCTGAGCATGTAACACCTTAAGCCCAATATCATCATCATCATCATCATCACCCTAAAATCACTCGACTTATCAATACTAATAGTATGTAATTTCATATTATATTTCCTCATTAACAGGAAGCCACGAGTACGTATTAATGACATGCTGCCCGACACTCTTACCATTATTAAAGACGGCCCTCAATATTGTGTACTTTCAGTTGTATTCTTCATAATAGACACCAAAGCCATGATATCAGCTTTAGTATATTGGCTGCGCATGCGCAAGAAAAGGACCATTTTGTTTATTCCCACACAATATTGGCGGTCCATAAACACGCAAGGATATCACAGCTAGGATATCTGGAAAGAGACTGAAAGGAAGAGAAAATCTAGAAATATCTCGCAGAGCACTGAAATTGCAAACCCATCATACAAAAGAACAAACATGGCGGAAACTTCAAGCTAAACACCTGTTAAAGCAATCAGCGACTCATATCTTAAAACTGTCAATGAACAACGAATACTGTAACAAACCTGCAAACGATTATATCACTCATAGAAAGATTGCGATCCACCATCAAACAAGTACGCAATTGTTAAATAGAACTTATAATCCAAATGAACAAGTTAGAAAACATACGGATTTTGATGGCTGACTGGATAGCTGTCAATTAGCTGTATGGCACCAAAGATAAAGCTAGTAAGCGTCTAATAATTACGTATGTCCCGAGTTGGAAGCGACATACCAACATTCTGGAGAGCGCCAGAACCAAACTGAAGGGTTCGGGATCAGGCATCAGGATAGGCGAAGATTTCAGTAAGGAAGTACGCCAAACCAGACGCTGCCCTATATCCGGCGATGCAAGTTGCGCTCGATAGCGGAAAAGCAGCATCGATCAGGCATGACAAACTTTATTTAGACAATAAACGGTACGTTCTTAGAAATAAAGATGGTGTAGTTCCATTGACGCAGAATCCACAAGTAAAAACTGATCACTCATCGCGGTATGGGCACTTTAAAATAATTGTCAGAACATACACGGTATTAACTCCATCACGAATTACGGGTCCGAAGTAACAATGCAGGGACCATTTTGTTTTAAAAACAACGATTAGCAACAATTGCTAAATCATTAGGAAATTGATTAGCACTTGCATAGTTTGTGTAGCACTTTTTTAAGGCAAGTTAGAATTAGTCATGCGTTTTGAATTACAGCAAAACACTGTATGGAAAGATGTGATAGATCTAGTGTATTTCCCTTTCATTTAAACAAATATTTGTTAACAATACATTATGTATGTATTATATTCCAGATATAAGTGACAGAGTAATTGAATAAATCTGAATAAATGGCGTTTGATTAGAGTACATGCATTTAAATTTTAGCAAGCCAGACATATCGTCCAAACAAGCACATATTAAATTGAAGTTCAGACAAACTAATCATTTAAATCCACAGCCAACTTAATTTCCAATTAATGTCGTCACAATTATACGTGTCACCATAAAAATATTCTAGCACCATGCAGTGCAAGAACACTGCCAACTACCTGCTTATCATAAAAGATTTTAAAGTATTTACGAACAAGGGTATTAAAACAGGGCGACATCATTTTTTCCAACACGGAACACTGTCACGGATGCGTTTATTCCAAAGGCAGTGGCTACGCGTACGTGAGCCGTATGTTTAGACCCGGAGTCTAAATGTATGTCAGCCATTATGCGCATGCGTATGTTTTTATTTCCGGTTACGCGAGTTATAGTTTTAATGACATTACTATAACTGTCGTATCTTTAGTACTCGGGTCTAAACGTAAGTGATTTTTTTTCGCGCGTGCGTAGTGACATGCATAAGTTCTACAACTACGAGACGTACTGCTGCAATCTTAGATTTTAAAATTAAAAGTATTGAGTTTTGTAGCCCTTTAAATGATTGAAGTTGTACGGTAGTGAAATGTCAGAATATTTTTTTATTAACTTGATGCATTATTGTGTAACATTCTAGACCCGGAACATGATATATTCATAACTTTAACAGAAGAACTAGCAATATTGATGATCATATTCCTCTTGACGGCGTTGAGCACACTTCAGTACATGTTATTTACACGGTTGACACATTCAACATCCCACGCCGATCTATCAACAAGCGAAACGTAAATAAATTTGGTTTATCACTGCTATCAAAGTGCAAATCCCCCTACATCCATCCACATGTTAAATGGTCACTCACCGAAGGATATTTCTGCTGAGTATGCATACTGCTCATCAACTAGATCTAGTGTGGATGATTATATGTTGATGCCATCCGATTTGTTTAACCGTGTGAGAATTTCACAGTTGATGATCTCGACGAATCTGATCACTTTCTCCTATCAGCTGTTCTTCACGGTATACAGCAGTTAGACATGGAGAGCGATCACCATACTGAATATATTCGGTATATATGGGACGAAGACAAGCTGTACAATGGTCTCTACGATGCTTTGATAAACAATAAACGCCCCTTTGGCCACATATAGTAGGAGGAGTTGTTCATCCAGCCAGGCAACTGGCAAGGTTTTCTCCACCGAACATACCAAGTCTCCGCGGGGAAGCTATAAATAACAGACCATATGAATCTCCCTCATTTTAGGTCGCCAGCCACGTAAGAAACTGCCATTTCGGTTATTATTATTATTATTATTATTATTTCGGCTATTATTAATAATAACATAAACAGAGCAGTGTACATTATTGTTGATGTTCTACAAAGTGCAACCGCCAACATCGTGGAGAAAGGGGCAAACAAAGTGTTACCGGGTACAAATGAACAAACTCAGAAATGCCAAATGGTGAGACAATGAAATCTACCAAGACCATCGTTTTATGTCAATTTAGACAAAAGAGAACAAATCTTTATTTACAATCCTACTAAAACACTAAGCGAACTTTTAAATACACGTGCAATCGAAAGGAAATAAACTTTAGAAACGAATTGTATGTCAATATTCGTGAAAATGTACATTGTACTAGTTCTTTATATTTTTAGATATGTGAAATATTGGATCGGTTTAGTAACCGGTTATAACGTATATATATATATATATATATATATATATATATATATATATATATATATATATACTATAATGTGTCCAGACTTAGGATTGCGGGTAGAGTTACGTGGGCGTCAGATGTTGAAGATATATTTTTGAGGTATGGCCTCGGACTGGTTTGGATTAACCAGATTGTTGGTGATACGAAATAATTCTTATAGAAATCTTAAAGGTACGGCTACGTTGAAGTTAATTCAATGTAAAAATTATCGAGATTTTGCCGATTCAAATTTTCATTGGAACTAGTCCTGTAACACGGTAAATTTGCAAAAGAAATATAAAATTGCTTTAGCTAAATTTCGATGTACAAATCACAAATTATCTATTGACCGATTAAGGGGTACATTGCCAAGAAGTGAAAGAATAACTGAGCATGCGCGAAACAAACTCAAAACGGACCGGTTCGTGCTGAGATTGTATCCGTAAGCTGTGTATGTGATTAGAAAATCGTATAGATCTAATTGTATTTAATAAATAGTACGTACGTATCATCTTGCGCGCCAGAATAAGAAGTGATTTCGTTTGACAAAACTAGACTGTATACAAAAACCAGACTGGGGAGACCAGTCTCAATTTTCTTCATATCCGATTGTTTATTAATATAATACGTGGTTATTTCGTGTGACTAAACCATTCTTTGGAGACCTGTCTCATTTTGCATTATCGTTTTTTCTTCGTGTCTGATCGTCTATTACTGGGATACGAAATGATTTCTTGTGACAAAGCCAGACTGGAGCAACCAGTCTCACTTTTGCATAATAATATAATAATCTGTTATTGTTTCAATAATTAATCATTTCAAAATTAAACTTATATGTATTTGTCGTTGTTTCGTGAAGATATAATTATGCCTTTTGACTGTTCCACATCTTTTTATTTTTGAATTTGTCAAGAATGTTTTTAATGTTATGTTGAGGCGGGGATGCATTATATAAGCAATGCGTCAATCATTCTCATTTTCAACATTCTATGTGCGTTTGCTTTCATCAAAATTGCTTTATGAATGTTGAAATAAACAATTTGAATTGAATTGAATATGCATGTTTTGTGTAAATAGCGGCATGCGTGTAATAGAGGATGGCTGTTTGCGATTACTATTTTAATGCATTTGTTCCTTTAATGCCATGCAATAACGAATACGTATATATCAATCTATCCAAATATGTTTAACGTGCTATGAACATCTGGAACGTGTTCATAACATGTCATGAACATGCTCCAGATATTGCTAACATGTTAAACAAGTAGTAATTTGAATCTGATATGTTTACGCATCTATTATTTGGCATGTTCCCAATTGTCCAAATACAGGTATCTGAGTCGACGTTCCGTCGCGATGTTTTACATTTTTCCACCGTCGTCTCCACATCATAAAAACCTTTCCCGTCTTCGATCGCGTTGGGTTTGATAATCGGCATTGGAACAGCCGCCATGTTCGGATGATGCTTGATCAAGGTGTGTCATCTCTTGAAAAAAAATATATATATATATATATATATATTGTAAAAACTCACCTGTTCAAGGTTGCTTTCACCGATCAAAAATGTTCATCGTTCAAAAGTCTTTTTGAATTTTTACATACATCCTGTTGTGGTATCACTATATAGTGCATTGGAATGGCTCCTGCTAGTAAGAGCGCTCAATTAAATCAATTAGTATTTATTATTATTATTATTATTATTATTATTAACAATACCTCTTAGTGAAGACTTGTATTAGATTGCTCCAGTTATCTTACTTGCTGTTCCGGATTCAGAGAGATACCTCTGACATGAGTAAGTTCACGGTCCATGTCTCCTATTGACCCTCGCCTAATCCGAGGCGTCACTCATCATTTCGTCATCATACGTTCGCGTTGCCTAAAAGTTTCCAGAGACTTCTCTTCCATTGTATGATAAAAACCGTTACAACGTTATATAACAGCAGGGATGTCATGTAACGAAGTAAAACTACTTCGTTACTCTACATGAGTAGTGTTTCCAACAAACTGGAAGTAACGAAGTAAGATTTCAACTAACTACCTTTACTTGTAACAAAGTAGTTTTATTTGAGGTAACACTACTTTTTACTTCGTCAGTTTCATTTACTTCGTGATATTTTCGTTACTTATTTTACTCATAACATAGCCTATGATTTAAGAGACAATTGATACAGTTGCTGCAAATCACCATTAGAAGTTGTCACCAACTTGTTTATCATTGATGGATTTATGGTAAATAAATAAATTTTACTATGGTGTGGTATTAAAATGAGTGTTGTAAGAATGCTAACGTTTGGTATACATGTTTCTCCTGAAGCTCACTGATATTCAAGACTCGTCATAATTTTTTCCACCTATTTTCGAAGGCTCAGTTGGTTATACAGTGTTTCAGCTAAAGTCAAACTGTGTTTTAGAGATTCAACGTAATACAATTTGTAATACTGGTCAAAACTGGGATTGTCAGTATTATATAGTTTGATAATTTTTAATGAAATAAGTTGTTTTGCAGGCCTGAAGTTTATCAAGCGGCGACTGACCGCCATCCATGAGGCAACACCAGACGGTGGCAGGCGCGGCACGAACTTAAGCTAGCAGCACACTTTACTTCTGCCTCGTTTATTTTCAGAAAATAGTTTTACTTTTCGCTCAAGTGTATGTTTACAATTTTACGTTTACTTCTACTCAAGTACAAAATAAAAGTATCTCCTGTCACTCCTGTCCCCCTTTTGGGTCCACGGGGAGTAACGGGCACTCCAGCGTAACATACGTTGCTAAGAAACACCACTCGGCCTGGTTTTGTTTCTGGTATCCACTGAACTCCGGACGAAGCTAGACGATTCCCTGTGGTTACTGGAAGCGATGGACAAAGCTAGACGTCCATTTGTTGACACGATCGACATTTGACCGGTGGCGCTGGGATGCGACTGATTGCCGGCAGTAGAGCAAGACATCGAACGTTTTGTAGATTGTGCAGTAGATGGTAGTAGCCTTATCAACCTTAACTATGGTAAGAGGACTTCTAGGACTTGTTGACGTCCAAAGGTCGTGCTAGATGACTGCGGGTCTTAATTCCAGTAAACTATTGAGCTACATTCAGAGTTGTTTGATTTAAATCATTCGATTTAAATCATGATTTAAATCACTGCCAAAACATCTAAAACAATCTTCCATTTTAATTATTTTTAATTTTTATTATGTTTCATTTGATTTTATGATTATTGTATTTATTGTTATTATAACAAGTCATACTAATCGGTGTGTTAGGAAATGTTTAGATGTTGTTGTTTTTTAAATCGTGATTTAAATTACTGCAATTTTTTTTAAATCATGCATTTTGATTTTTATTATGTTTCATTTTATTTTTATGACTACTGTTTTTATTGTTATTCTAACAAGTCGTACTAATTGTGTGTTAGGAAATGGTTGAATATTGTTTAAAAAATAGATTTAAAATTTAAAAATCCGATTTCAATAAAAAACATTTTTTTTAATCATGGTTTTTTTTTGGCAACCCTGGCTACATTGCTATGCTGACAATTGTTATTCGCTTCCTGGATCAGATTTCGCGCATTGTTTGGTAATCATCACGAAACGGTTGCAAGCCTTCGTCATTGACCAGGATTTAGGAGACTACGCGAATCAACGTAATCTCAAATATATCTGCATCACGTTTCGAGTACTCTCATTCACTTTCGGGGCTGATTTTCACGCATTCGCGCTGAGAAATTTTCATGAGAATTATTTGCCGAGACGATATAATGTCCAATCTGTTCTTCGTAGAATACTTTTACTGCCGTCTTGGGATTTCCTAGACTGCGACACTCGGGATCAGGACAAATCCGCCACCAAAACCATTCTGCTGGAATGATCTGTTCCTGCTGTATCCCAAGGTAATGTGGTGCATTTTCTGGTCGGCACCGATGTTGCCATCAGTTTCACATTTATAATAATACTGGCACCGACGTCAATCATTATGGTTCTTTCCGAGCCAATGCCAGCTCTTCCAGGTGACACAAGATTGTCTTGTAGACGAGTCTGGCTTCACACAGTATGGATTCGACCTTAATGGTGAAACTTCTAAAAGCTATTTATGAACGGACATTGCATATGAAAATCTCCGAGTCTAAATATGTTTAGCTCTAATTGTCTTTTGTAAAGTAATTCGAAAAAGTTGAGCAATCTTTTTGTTGTTGTTGGTTTAAAACACATCAGCATAAAATGCCATTTAACGTAGACTGCTCCCGAAAGGCCTAATACAATCAACGTCTTTATTTGATCGTTGTTATGAAAAATAACAAGTAAATACTACTCACCGACAGAAACAGGAACCCTCGAAACAAATACCATCGGGAAAAACCCCGTACTATAGGCGATAGAAACATAACAGTTAAGGTTAATCATTTACGGTAAATAGTCCTCATAGTTCCCGTTGATTCCTCTACGACGTTTCCCCTTTTGACATCAGTTCGGAGTATTTACTCGGCGACTTGGTCTTACAGCAAAGCGGTAGACATATAGGATAGACGATCGTACCCAACACCAACGCCAAAATCATGAAGTTGTTGAGCACCATCAGCAAGGCCAGGTGCGGGTTGGCGGCGATAAATAGTAACACGAACGTCATCTTCATGATTAGGTTAAAATTGTTGTTCTCGAAGCCATCGAAGAAGTACATCGCCGCCAAGAGCATCCATTGCCAGACAAAGATCAAGGCGACGAACTGGATTTCGTAGAGACAGTAGAGGAGTTTCGTGGTCGTGGATGCCTCCTGGATCGTAGCCAGCCTCTTCTCCGTGGCCTCGATCTTAGTTCGCGAGTACTGGAGGGCGTCCGATATCGTGTCGCCGTACTCTTCGCGGAGCTTTTCCTGAAAGTCCAGATTCGCCCCCACTCCGATGTTGATCTTCAGCAGCATCTCCATGATCCAGAAGAGATTGCTGACGAAGAACAGCAGCAGGCTGGCCGTCGGCAGCAGTATGAGGACAATCATGATGAGGCTGGATGAGACAGTTAGTCTGTAGTTGGACGTGTTGTAGTTGTCCAGATTTGTCTGGATCCCGAACATGACGGTTAGGACCAGCGTCAGGATTACGTTGCTGATAATGGTCCAGTAGCACCTCGGAAGGATATATCCGGAAAGCCGCCACGTCGCCCTCTTCTTTCCGGTGTCCAGAACGGCGCCGAGATCCTTCATCAGGCGCCTCAACATGTGCATCCGGAGCACGCCGTTATAGAGCATGGTCACCACGTCGCACGCTATCAGCGCCACCTGGACGTAAAGGAAGGCGCTTCCCGACTTGTACATCTTATCCGAGGTGAATCCCAGCACGGTGACGGCGAGTAGCGGTTGTATCAGGGTCTCTCCGAGAACGTTCTCGACGTACTGCTGATACTTTTCCAGCCTCATTCTCTCGTCGGAGTTCTTGAACTTCGGATGATGCCGTACCGCCCACATCGACACCGTGACGACGTTTTCGACCAATCCGAGCAGCAAGGCGGTCACCTTGTAGTACAGATACTGAGGACCGAGTCCTATGTCGACAACGGCCACGACCACGTTGAGCAACACCATCAGATTGACGACCAACTCGCTAAATACTTGCCAGACCTTGGACAAGGGGACCGAGACGAGACGATCGGCGAGTTTAATGGCGTTCTTCGCCTGTTTGCTGTTCTCCTTGTTGGCCAGAGACTGGGATTCGTTATAGCCGAGCGCCGAGTAGGCGCTGCCGAATGCCGTGTTCGTGTCCAGAAGTATGATCTCCTCTTCTCTAAAGTCCATATCCTCAGATTCCCGATGCGAGGGAGACGATTTCGCGAACGATCCGCTCTTAAGTTTCGGCGGCGTGACGCCACTGAAGTCGCCGTGATGCCCAATCGGCGGTTTCGGATCCAGAATCCATCTCGGGATGAACATGGAGTCCCGTGTTGCTCGTTCCGTGTGGCCGTCCGTGTCCGGATCGCCCAAAGAGAGTACATCGACCCGGTTATCGTTGCGACTGCTCGATGCGGACTTGCGCCTTTCTGGCGGTTGATGGAATTCGATGGAATAAATGCTGCCCGATACCGGAAGGGACTCTTCGCTCCGAGGCGCGGCGTACTCTCTTCTGGTGTACGGAGTCCTTTGCCATGTGTTCTGTTCATCGGCTAACTCCGCAGCTGATCCCGAAATGCCGCTTCCGGTGTTCGAAGCCCTCCCTGGTTGCGTAAAGGCCGTATCGCCCGATCTCTCGTCGTCCGGAGTGGGATTGCTCAAGACGACGCCATCGAATGATCTCGCGCCGTTGTCGCTTCGAGAGTTCACGTCATCTCTCCTGTTGTTGTCCATGGTGGCGACGTCTTGCGGCTAACAAACAAACCGCATTTCCAAACCATCGAACTGCACGTCGAACCGAAACCGGGGAATGATTTCAGGCGTTCGGTGGCGATTTTCTTCTTCTTCTAGATTCGCCCTTCTCACGCGTCTGTGAGTATCACAGCTACCTTCGGCGTGTCTCAGCGGAGTCGCATATTGCCGCACGCGATCAATAGTTATCGCGGGAGAATCTAAGCCGTACGCATACACGCCAGTTCGCCGAAATAGCAAACGCGCACCAAAGCAAACGAGCGCGGAATGGCATCAACACCGTCTTAATGGCAGTTTCCGATGATGAAGTCTGGTGCGGCGTAATGAACGGCCCGGGCTCCACGGCCTGTGGCGAAGTTATGCTGGATGGACGTAAACACGAATTCCAAGGCCCTCGATAACATTAAACTCCTCCGCGTCCTCCCGCCAGCGCCTAATGCACTAAGATAAACACGTTAGACCATAATCGGCCCCCGACTATATGATACCCGAGTTACTACGCTTTTAGGTGAATAAACAATGTGGCAATTAGAAAGCCCGGCTTTGTAATCGCAGAATGAAAAGCGTGTGGGTGTTTGGAACGGATTAAGACGCCGTGATTGTTAAGGGACTTATTGTTCGATTTTAATCTTTAATATATAACTATATCGTAAACTCGGATTAGAGTCGGTAATAGGCCGAAGTCGGTTGAAGCGACAGCTGGAATCGGGTTAATTGAAACGCGGTACGTGATGTAGTAGGAACCGTATATGTAGTATATAGTGCCTAAGCCTATACTGGCATTAGGGAAGGCTTAAGGTTATCGGTCATAAGTTATGTTGTAGTATCTCAGCACTACAATTCGGGTACAAATAATCGTGGCTGACTGTGATAATATAAAAATAAATAATAAAAATCTAATAAATGGTTGCTTTTGTTATCAATACAAATTTAGAGGGGTCGTGCGACTTAATTGTATCTATATGGTACTAGCGAAACTATTACACACACACACACACCAGGATTGAAAGCTAATGGTCGCCATTGAAGACTCTTTATTATGACAGCAGAGCTGCCAACCATTACGATTTCTGCGGAATCAATACGATTTTCGGTTCTTCATTACGCCATTACGCCCGTACTCCGAAAAATCTGCCTTTTCCCGTAATAGTTCCATATGGTGCAGTTCTGATACTGTCTTAGCCGCACACTGTATCACACGGTTTGCATGCTTGCATTTCGGGGAGCATCCCCAGGCTGTCACTTGTTCAGAAAATCGGTAGCCGCCCGGGACGTGTGTATTTCGTCTTCGGGCTAGTGAGTAGTCTAAAACGTTAGCACAACCGAGCTACTGCCATTTTGAGACAATATATGGGGTAGTCTCTAGTTCGTTTATCGTAGAATGATTTTTCGCTGTTTGGGAGCTCTTCGCAGAGAAAGAAGTATCATAGCTTAAAACACCCGCGCCCATACATCACCAACCGTCGCTAAAAAGCACTGTTCCCGATTTTAGGCTGGATTTTGGACCGATTTTCAGGAGAAAATTGGTCATGATAAATGACAAATATTTATCATCCAATAGTTTCCTTATCTGAAATAATGACAAAATATACGGCTGTAGCCATTTCAAATGTCATATTTATAAATATTTACTGAATATAAGAACCTTGCTTGAAGGATGGGAGAGATTTTGTTAGCTGGCGATCTTGGCTGGTAAACGTCCATTTTGCATTATGATACTATCTCCTGATTGGCCAGTTGTCTTTGTTTACATTAAATAAAAGCACATGGTCATGTTTATATGGTGGATTACTCTGCCCCCTTCATGTTTATTTGTTTGATCACTGTGTTATTTTCTCCATTTTATGTTAATATTATGATAATAAATAATACAGCAATCCTATGAAGATTTTAGTATAGTGTAGAATATGTAGGGTAACCATGTACTGAAAGTGCAGACTTGTGCATGATGACTTAATTAATGATTATTAAATGTGGGGGAAATCTGATTAAATGGGGAAAAAACAGTTGAATCTTTCACAAAAGAATACCTATGATGTTAAATTGTTTTGGTATCGATAGATTACATAGTTTTATGATGCATAGTGTCATGTTAGCTGTATGTCACATTTCGCGCGAAAATGATTACTCTTTCCAACTTTCAAATGTTGGCAGCTATGTGACAGGCGACCTTTATTATTTGAAAGGTCGCCTTGTGTGCGACTACGAAAACCATTAAATTCCGTTAAAACCTGAGTAAATCTGTCAGCTAGCGGGTTATTGACATGGCCTTTTATGTTAAATAGGTACTTAAAATGGCTCAAAATCAATTCCAAGCCCCGATTTTGCTTGCGCCTCCGGGAGCTTACAGTGCTCCCCCTCACAACCCCCAGCTGGATTGAACTTGCTTAGCGTGTGCTTTTCTGTTGTGCAGGCTAGTATCATTTTGGTCAGGCTACCATTTTTTTGGTATTACTAGCCTTACTGGCTCCTATCAATTTTAACTTTCAATCCTGATATATATATATGGGGCATATTAGTTGTTGTTATAATAAAGAGGGTAAAGCTTAGAGTACCAAACTAGGAAGAAGCCGTGCTGAAGCAGTACACACAACGAAAGATATGGAATAAAAGTTAACAATGAAAAGCCAAAAGGTGTACCTCTATTAGAATACAATATACTCACAATTGAAATATTCGGTAAGAGGAATTTCTTTTCGAAAAAGAATTTTAAAATTAGTTACCTTCGCACATTTTACATTATTAGACGGACTGTTCCACATACCGTATTGTCTCGGCAACGCGAAATGTATGATGTAACGGTCCAATTAAGTTCTGATTGTGGTACATTCATAACGAGGCGTCCACGTGATCTGGTTTAGTCGGTGCTAATTTTTCGTTTGTTTTATGATACTATTTTATTATGAAGCTGGTCAGCTGGCCCGAGTAACCGAAGAGGCACAATATAGTTTATATTATTATAATATGATAACGTTTTCTATCTCGTATATAGGGCGCCTCCGTGGTCTAGCGGTAGCGTTTTGGACCACAGATCACTACCACCCGTGTTCGAATCTCGGCGTGGGCACATCTGAAGGTTGTTTCATCTTTGACTTCGCTCCATTACCTTTGGAGGTCGCTCGGCCCATTTGCCTACCTTGTGCACAAACTGGCCGTAAAAGATCAATCATATTAACATGATGTCATTTTATAAACATATCAAGAGGTTTCCCAAATTTTTCCTGCTCCAACGTGTATACTTCACCTAATGCAGGAAATGTACATTGTCCAATATACTGGACCTAGCTCCTACGGTATTGTTATTGTTGTGACCTTGCTACCGGTCAGACCTGGAAAATATGGCCGAGGGGGTCACCTCCCAATGAAACAACTCCACAAACACAGGCGTGAGACAGATTCGAACCCACAAACCTGGAGGTTTGTAGCGTAGCACTCTAACCACTGCGCTATCAGAGCGCCCTTAGCTCGTACCGTGAGTTACCTCTTGTTTAACCTCTACCCGGGTCATACCTGGATGTATGGCGGGATGATGGCGAAGGTCAGATGAAAACATCCCACAGATGGAGACAACACCAAGATTTGAACCCCGATCCCCGGTGTCGGCAACGCGGCGTGCTATCAGCTACGCCACGGATGGGAGCCATCTGGACCAAAAAGATGACCCAGAAGCCTTTCTCGGCCAGCTATCTTACAAATATAGATCGGACATCTTCCCTCTGTACATAAACTAGTCGCTACAATCTCTGGATTTATCTTTACCGATAAGGATTCAGATGCGGACATAAAAATATATATTGGATTTCGCATCTGTGGTCTAACTGGTAACACGTTAGATCACAGATCACTACCGCCTCATTACGAATCTCGGCTTGGGCACATCTGAAGGGTGTTTCATCTCTGACCTTCCTTCATTACCTTTGGAGGTCGCTCGGCCCATTTAGCCTAGCATGTGCAGAAAAGTGGCCGTGAAACATCAATCAATCAAACAGATATACACACAAATGTACTGACAACGAAGAATAATATGGGACGTAATTCGGTTCAATCATAACCGACTATTTGTGTTAGGCTTCTGGATCATCTGTTTGGTCCAGATCGGTCCCAAGCCGTTGCGTAGCTGATAACACGCCGCGTTGCCGACACCCGGGTTCAAATCTTGGTGTTGTATGCTCCCTTGGGAGTTGAGATATGTGCTTGGTGGAAACATGTCCGAGTCAAGGATAATAATATTGTAAATAATATTGTAAAGCACCTTAGAGCAGCTTCTAGCTGAATAGGGCGCTATATAAACATCACATATTATTATTATTAACGGAAGAAAGACACCAGACATCAATGTCCACCCACTCACCCATCTGTCCACCCATCCGCGCCGACACAAAACCGATTGAAACATTTAAGTATTTATTAGCAGAAAAATCATCACAAGAACAAGAAATACAATTTGACCGTTCTCATTTCTCAAGCGGTGAATCGAGAACGGGAAGCTACAACACTTTGTGGCCATGACGTCACGAAGCGTATTTCGAAAGGAAAAAAGGGATATCACTTCAAGCGAAGAGACTTACCAAGATGGCGGCCTTAAAGGGGAGCCATTTGGCAGCTCCGAACCGCACTAACAGGGAGGAGAGCGGCGGCCATCTTTGTTTTAAGAAAACCCGACGGCGCATGCGCGTCTTTATAAATGTATACAGTGATATGTTACCGACTTAAAAGGCTTTAGCATTTAAACGAACTAACAACATATAATTATATAACCCGATCGGTAGACAGCCAGGGGGCGATCTCGTCTGGGATGTGTGCTGTATCGGTAACAAACAATAACAGTTTATTTTAAATATAAACTAAATCGGTAAAAAAACAAAGACAGCGCGTGAGAGATCTGTATACCTGCTGGCAGGACAGGAGTGGTACAAGAATGTAAACAGAGAAATATATCGTTTTGCGGCAACATATATATATATATTTCTATTTGGTATTCTAGATGAAGAGGGTTATGATACAGTATCCAACAGGAAAATAATAATAACAAGATATAGAACAACAATAAATAACAAATATATATATATAACTATAAAACAGATTAAAGTATCACATCGCATTTTCAACAAATATAAAATCTTTATATCGGAGGAATGACTGGGAGATGGCGATCCGTGTCTGGATGTGTGTGTGTGTGTGACTGTTTGTGACATGGCTTCGACGCGACAGTCACGGATCTCCAATATACAGCATTCGACGGCGGAACACGCTATCAACGGAATGCCGAATTACCATCCAAACAATCGAACAATGCCACCCGAAAATCGCAAGCATGGATATTCGGAGACGAGGAGGAAGAAAGGGGGCGGGTCGCGGGGGGGGGGGGCTGAGAAGAAGGGGCGTCGGTAAAATGGATTAAGTCTTCGTAATGCGTCGATGACAATCAAGAAACGGTAAAACGGCTGAATATCGCGAACGAATACGACAAACACACAACGACGACTATCTTACAGGGTACGGTGCCCACCCGGGCACACGCTGAATGACGCTAGGATGGAATTAAACGTTGCGGCTCTCTTTCCGCGTGCGAGACCAGAAGCCGGCAGGTGTCGCCACTGCCGGCTGATGTGTCAGACAGTGATGGCGCCACCGTCCGAACAAGGCACGTGAAAGCAGCAGATGTCGTTGCCTACCAGAGATCTACGTTCAAACGTCCGGCTACGGTTGGACATTCTTTATGTGAATAGATGGCAAAATCTGGCACGATGACTGCCCGCCTTAAAATGTAAACTAAAATCTTCCAACTCATAAGTCATCTCTGGTCATGACAACACACACACACACATATATATATATATATATATATATGACCATATATATGACCACTGAGTCACTCACACACACACACACACACATATATATATATAGGGCCATTGACACACACACATATATATACATATATAGACACACACATACATATATATTGGCCATTGACACTCTGTCACACACACACAAGTATTGTTAAACAAGAAATGATTTGTTGCTATATGTTTGAAGAAAATAATGCAAGCAGTATAGTAACCATACATCTATCCCCCCCCCCAACAAACAATAACTAGAACGTCTCTGGTGCTATTCATAATCAAATGCATGGAATGTCACTGGTTTGATAAACAGCTGGGTGATAAAACAGCTGGGTGTCAGAACATGGCTAACCATGTTATTAATGACTGTATATTTGGCGAATGTGTTCGTCTGTATCTACAGTAATAATTATTGATGAGGTATTAGGATAATACTCAACAGTAAAAGAACAATGAGATTCAGACTGATATATATATATATATATATATATATATATATTGAGCTAATCTAGTTATAGAGATCTTAATGTAAGCTATCAATTAAGTAGATAATACAATACCATATATATATATATATTTCAATTTTGGTTAAAAATAGGACATAAACTTGCTAACAAAACAACTATTCATTCACTGAAGTGTAAAAGGCATCAGTCTCAATCATGAAGTGGACTACTGCCCTTCGTCCTTCATATGGCTTCACAAACTGAGATGCAAAAAATAATTTGCAACTACCGACTATCGTTTAATATTCATAATTCTCCACATAAAATCAGCCTGGAATCTAATTCTAGCTTCTACAGAAGTCGGTGATCACAAAACCTTTGAACGGAGCATAAATACTACGCTAAGTCAAACTTGGAATGAGACCCACTCTCTCGGCGAAAACATAATTCGTGCCATAATGTCTGATACAGTCCAAGCAAACTCGCCCGTTGATTTTGAAGAGACGACACAACTTGCAAATCTAAAATCTTAACGAATAGGCAGGGACACGCGGCAAAACGTGAAAGATTAGAACTGGAATGTTTTCGGTGCGCTGTTCAATTAATCGTCGCCACCATTCAGATGAAATGCATAAAAATGTTATGTACAATGTTGTCATTTCAAGGATGGCGTTATTTCATTCCAAAAATAATCAAAATAACATACTCAGATAAGAAGGACGATATATAGAAATATGTATGAGGAAAGCATCGAACTATTGTTCTGAGAAATAGACACAAGGATACAAAATTATTACTCTTATATGTTGATGTATCGACCTCCGAGCATGCACAAAAAATAGAAATAATCACTACACTCTAACCAGCAATTAGTGTTGGCTTAAGTCATTCAAATGAGCCTTAATATAGATAGAAACGCCAACGTTACAACATCATGCCACGCGTGAGCAAGTCGTACATTAAAAACTAGACTCTACTGAACCCGAAACGTTACAATGTACAATCAGTCGCGCAGATGAATGGCGAGACCGTAAACTGTCGTCAACATTATGGCAATCTACAATTTTAATATAAACTACTTATACATATCATATATTGAATCGATTTTGATTGGCCGATGCCCACACAGGGGGGGCCTGCTAGATTGGGGGGATGCCACGTGAATGAAATTACGCCGAGGCGTGTATTATCACAAACATCACGTTTGGACATAAGTGACTAGATTCTGGTCCTCACGTTTTCCAATAAGTACTTCATTGGTATTTTTAAATGGTAATGGAAAAACCACAGGATTGCATAATACCGTAGCAAATCGTTTGCCACATGAAATTAGCTACTTGTTATATCAGCGATGGTCAAATACAAACAATGGCTTTTCCCAGTCAAATCTCGCCTGGTTATGAGATAAAAACTAGATTTTTTGGTCTTTACTAGTCTGCAGTAATCTATGGCCAATGAAAAGTCTGTGGAATGACCTGTGTACCACAAAATACTTATTTTTGATTATGCCATTAACACTCTGTATCAGATGAGTTCAATGTTTGTACTGAGGTGTGTGTGTGTGTGTGTGTGTGTGTGTGAATTACACTGTATATACAACGATAGGCAACTCTGAAAATCAGTTAATAAATATAAATACAATATGCCTTCAATTCAATATACACATTATAAACTGTTTATCTACACGCACAGGCATGCAAGTTTGGATCAACATATATGCACACGTGCACACACACACAAACACAGATAACGCAGAGCTCGTTACTTAAGAGAAACGACCTAACTGCCATTTGCTTTTGAAGAACGTTCACAACTTTTCTCCCCAAATCTAAGAATACTAATAGGCGATGGCGACCTATCATGGAATGTTGATTAATCATATGATCAACGCCACATCATCAATATATCATGGCTGCACATGCATGAACGTTCACAGGAATGTAAAGGAAAAAAAAATAAACACATGAAATTCATGAAGATATTATACATACCGGCATTATATACAATAACAGGAATAAAACGTTAGCCATATGAACATTGAGATGACGGACTTCGCACAAACTGACACTACTCGAGCCGAGATCATTCCGTTTCTCCGACTTCATTGAACAGCCCACGGACTTCGAGCACGGACGCCAACTCTATAATGAGCTTCTGTAGCTGGACATTTTCCAGGATCTCCTCTTTTGGCATGGTGGGATATGACGCGGGGTAGAACTTCGTACCCTAGAAAAGACGAACACGTCGGCTGTGATACACACTACATTCGCCAATTAATGACAGCATTATTTGTTATCATTCTTATCTAATGAACACATCCTCAAAAAAATAAGATACCACAACTTGTTTTGCTAAAAACATTTAGTAAAGTGGTCAAATCATGATTAAATCGCATTGCTAACGGGACCCGATTCCAAACAAGTTTCAGGGAACATACCATTGTTTATAACCGTACTAGGAGGGTACCTTTATGATCTAGTTAAAAGAGAGGCTATTTAATTACCTTTAAGACTATTTAGGTCAAAACTCCTTTTTAATACACCCATTTAGTGATTTACATAATCCTTTCGAAGAACAGTTTATTACATTACGGCATTATGTATTATTGTGACTACCCGATTGTTGAGATTGTTATGACGCATGATGCAATCAAGTATAAAAACCTTGATTAAACACAATTTCAATTAACTAGAATATAAAGATCAGTTAGACCACAGACTCTTAATAAATGACTCGACTTGAATTTCGAATAATTAAAAGTTCAGTGTAAATGCAATAAAAAACCCAATGAAAATAACCACTGTATTAATAATAATTAAAAAACAATACCAACTAACTTTCCAATTATTAAAACCCGAGAGTTAAGATCAGATCAACAATTGCCATTGTTGACATGTGATGTCAACACAAACACCAGGAATAAATGTTTTAGACGCGTTTCAAATATTAGAGGAAACACACAGCGACAAGAAAAACAATCGATAAAGATGAGACGAGTCTTCTTAATTTTTCTGCACGAGCTTTTCAGCAATAAATAACCCAGGTGACCTCTAGCCAACCTTCACTTAGTCATCACAACAGTAAACTTGACATGTCTCAGACCAACCTTAAATCCTCTATGGAGGTACAACGTGACGTAACAAAATATGTATCTGAGGAGCAAGACACGCATAAAGTCATCACCAAAGAACTGCATAAATGAGTGATCTGCAAGAAATAAATAAATATGCAATCACAATCCGATATTAGAAAATCATTTCAGGATATTTATCAAAGCTTATAAGAAGTACTTCTGAACAAGAATTATGTGTAGCAAAATGTGGTATGTGTTTGTGTCTGTGTGTATGTGCATGCACATCTGACCCAGCATAAGCACACACTTCTGAAATACTCTGCAAATTGCAGAATGAGTAATTTATTCGTGTAACCAAAATACAGACAGCAACATGACAATATAATGCCAATACCAATCTAACTAGGTCACAACTGTGCAGTGACTATCACGGCCTAATTGAACAATCTCACAGCCAACATCTACACACAGGACTGAAAACATTTATAATCTAGAAGATTACATCAAGCATTAGTCAAATGGTGTGTATGACCAGGGATGCCAATGGAAAACATGAAAAAAATTTGAAAACCGGATTTACACGATTGACAGAAATGATCCAGACCAGGCAGAAATGGAAATCCATCGAACATTGGCATCCCTGCTATGGTCACATCGGACGGAACTGCTCATTTTTGGTCTGTAACTGTTTAATACGCAATAATCTTTGTACCTACTGGAACTGATGAAACCTAAAAACTGGCTACCAAAAAAAAAAAAACTGATTATTTCATTCCAAATCAAAATTACTCATCAAATGATGCCAGTGTGACCATTGATCATGTGACCACTGATCATGTGACCATGTGTGATATATTAGTATCTCTGGTGATTAAAGCATATCATAATATGTTTTGGCTTTATCTTAAGACAATTATTACATGCTGTTGTCTTCAGATAATCTAACGGGTTTAGGAAATTAACAGTTTTTAAACTTCCCTTGTGATGCTCGATGGTATTTTGAACCTGACTTAGATTTTAGCTAATTTCTGTGAAACAAATATTTGTTCAATGAAGACAAACTTCAGTGAATTGTCGGAGCTTCTTAATAATTTTATACCACACCACTTTTAATTGGCTTATACAGCACTTCATTGAAATATTTAGGAATCAACAAACATTTCCCAATAGACCCATTGCATGATGACGTCAAAAAACAAAACAAACCAAGATATGCTTTGCATTGTGGGATTTATGGGGGGTCCGCTGAGTGATAATACTGTGATAATCCCGCCATTTTAACCTTAAACGTCAATGTTCCGGATCTGTTATAATCATGCCAAAAAATAACTTCTGCATACCGTATTGTCATGCCACTAGTAAACAATATAAACATTTAAGTTGGCATGTGTTGGCCATGGGATGAAATGCCGAGAAAATGTTGGGTTGTTTTAATTCGAAATGACAATCTGCGAGTCATATTTATAATTACAGTGTCAGCGTAAGGATCGACTGAAACAGTGAAAGGCGCAAATAAAGTGTAATTTACCAATATTATTATCCATCAGATCATAGATAATAATATTGGTAAATAAAGTGTAATTTGCCTTATTATTATATTCATAAATAATAAATAAAATTTACAAATATACTGGACTCTATTCTTCTTTTTGTTAAATATAATTTTAGTGTGATTTACTACGAACACCACATTTTAACAGTCTTTGTTATGTGCAGTGAATATTACTGTACTGTGGTGTACAATGTTGAATACCACACTTTACTATCATTTATAAAGTAGCAATGACGGACGATTAGCATATAGTTAATCTGATTTTCAGTTTTGGAATACAATTTATTTTTCAACAGTGCCAGTTTTGTTGGTGTCAAAGCAGAGTTAAACGGTACGCAGAAGTACTTTTTGGCATGATTATAACATATCCTGCACATTGACATTTAAGGTTAAAATGGCGGGATTATCATGGTATTATCGCTCAGCGGACCCCCTATAAATCCCACAATGCAAAGCGCGGCTGGTTTGTTTTGGTTTTTGACGTCATCATGCTTCAGGCTTATTACTGTATGTAAAGGTTGGCTCATGACAGATGAAATATGGTACATCCGAGAATCCACGACAGAAATATCGTCAAATAGGACCTACCGAGTGACCGTGACCTAGTGACAATCTTGCTTGATTCAGTGATGAAGCGATCTACTTGAGTCTGACATTTGTCCCAAAGGGCCACTGGTATGTCGACAATATTAGATGAATGACAGAATGCCGTCAGTGGACTGTGGAGGAACAGTGTGAATAGGTTGCCTTTCTGATGCTGATCTGTAATAATAATAATAATAATAATAATAGGAGTATTGATGATAATAATAGTCAGAATCATCGATAGATAACTGCATAAATAGCACACACACACACACACACACACATTACCCTGCAGTGTTGACGGAATCTGTTCTGGAGACAGAAGACAAACCAGCGGCTGACCAAATAAATTAGGCCAATGCTGAAATGAAAAATATCAGCATCAACAGGGAAGCTGTGGTATAAAATGTCACAACAAAACAGCATAGCATGTTAAAGTATAAAAACAGTGCCTTTTGTACCGAAAAAGCAGACTATGTCAGGCATGAGGGTGACCTTAAAAAACACAGAACAGGAAAGGGAGTCACAGAGTGAAATTTATCTCATGTACGTGGGGGTGTGGGTAGATCTGGGTTTTGTGCATTTCAGGACTGGCTCCCCATTTTCAAACCGTTATTTTCGGAACCCTCACATCTGCTATGTAAAACTGACAGAATAATAATAATAATTACGCAATATATTAATTCTGTAGGCACTAAACAGTGCTAAGTCTATTAATAGTACAGATCATTTTAAATGTATTATCAGTTAATACCTTGTCAATAGCTGGCTAGTGATGTAAAATTGTTTGCTATATCAGATCCTTTCCTGATTAACGACCTCAGCACTTTTGAGTAAGTGAGAGAGTGGCTTACCTCGGTGCTGGTCAAGCCTAGGATCTACAGTTGAGCGGTGGCTGCCCAGACAGCCCCCACCTCCCATAAAACAGTTAATAATCAGGATTTGAACTGTTAACCTATAGGTTTGCAGCACTGCACTCTATCTTTTGTGCTATCAACGTGCCACTTTAGCACTTATCAAGCCAACAATTGTATAATAAAGACCACATGTTTGCCAGAGTTTATTCAGATAAACAAGCCAGTTAATCAAGTCATATGATACAGCGTTGTATAAAAGAATAATAATAATAATAATAATAATAATGGCCAAAATGGCAGTTACTTTTAAAACTTTGCCTGTACTAATGTGACATGATAGTGGAGCATTATCATGCTATTCTGCATTCTTGTAATACCGTAGGTCCCGGCCATTAAGCCAGCTGCCATTAAGCCGAGGTCTTTTTCAGGCCTAAAATATCACGATTTATGGTAGCACCGTCCATTAAGCCAACCTAAAAATCTGAACTTTTCCCTGCTGTATTTCCAGGTGACGTTTTGAATGCAAGAAATAGTTTTGTTTTTATAATTCATACCAATGTCTTTTGTATACTGTTAATAGATCAAAGCAAATTATAATGATCATTTACACAAACTGTTAGTGCATAAATAGGATCTCAAACTTAAATTAACACCATGATTAACATTGATTGAACCGCATATGATCAATTACTACTGTGTCAGACTCTGAGCTTTTGATGGTACGTTTTGGTCACTAACGCGGCAATAACGGAGACAATGCAAATTACTGGTATATGAGGTCAGTTAGTAATTAACTCTCTATTGAAAATAAATAAATTAATCAGTAATTATCCTGTTATTAGTACAAATATGCCCAGACAAAATATGTATATGGGGGCACCCTTATGATTAATGTCTATGCACCAAATGAATGATACGACGCGCTTGGGTACGGAATGTCTTGGGTACGAGTTGTCTTGTTACCGACGACATTTTTACTGTCCAACAACATTTATCCATAATTAGAAAAATCTGATAATTTTACATTTAAATATTGATTTTCATTATAAAGCCACGTATAATTATCATCAACTTGTTTCACTTCTATTTTCATTCCATGACTGTATGAGTTTAAGTCAAAATCTGAAAATGACGATTGATGTCCGTTTGCATCTAGATCTAGACTAGAGTGAGAATCTAGACTAACACACTGAAATTCTTTCTCCTGATGACTGAATTTCTTGACCCTGAAATAGCTTGACCCATTAAGCCGATCCCCCAAAATAAGGGTCAAAATATTGACACAAAGCCTCTGCTTAATGGTATTTGGATTGTTCTAAAATTGAAAGATATTTTTTTTCTTTAAAACAAACAGCAATGTTGTGTACAAAACAGAAATAGCCAATAGCACACATTCAACGTTTAGACACCTTGAACATTATTTAACTTTACTCGGCATAACAACAGACAATTTTTGAGAACTTGATCCGATAAAGTTGTAACTAACATTTAAGTCCGTCACAGAGTCATATGGTGTTTTTATTTTTATGAACACTTTTCTGTACAAGGTAGGCTCAGATGGGAGATGGTCAAAAGTAATGAGACAAGTGAAAGGTGAAATATCCTTTAGACATAACTAATTAGGTCTTTGAACAGCCTTTGGCTAAAGGTTGTTGGTTAACAGTGCTACCGGTTCAAATGTCAAATGGATAGTAATTGGATTTTGATTGAATCCTGGGATCCATTACATGATCGGAGAAGAGAGGACATCGTTGTCACTGATTAATAGGACATGCATCACGTGACTGAATCTACTGACCACAGAATAAAGTGACAATTTTACAGCAAAGAGCAAGGTACACCATGTTGTTGTTGTATTTATAATCATCTAACAATACTAACAATATAATAACAGCCGAAATGGCAGTTTTTTAACGTGGCTGGCAACCTCAAATGAAGGAGACGCATATGGTCTGTAATTTACAGAATAACCATAGCCATAGGTAAATAGTGTCTCATTCTACACATGTGGCCAATACACAAATAGATCAAATGTCATGTTATCAGTCATACTAGAAAAGCTCAAATATACAAAGCAGGAAAAAAAACATATCTACTTGAACAGATTATTTGTAAATATTTGGAGACCATATGAGGTTCCCTCAAGACTAATTCCTTAAAATATACTTTAAAATCAACAGCACCAAAAAGGTAATTTTTCTCTATAAACAAAAAAAAAACCCCTGTTCTCTGTTTACCTGGAATGCGGAGCTGTTGCTGCTGTCTATGATGATGAACAATGGTTTTCTGGTAAATGGGTAGAGATCACCTGGATGTACACTAAAAACAGAATTAACACGGCTGTTAATAAACTTGTTCTAATAACAGAAACCCATGTTATGATCAGACATGGAGTCAATTCCATTTTGTCAATTTCAATTCCATTTGGTCAATTCCAATTCCACATCAAATTCATCAATTCCAAATTTATCAATTCCAATGGAGTAGGTACTCCGAGTAGCAACTCTGAATACTTACTTGGAATACCTACTCCGAATAGCTTATATTCCAAGCAGGATTGTCATGGAAGAAATAGAAGTAGCAAACTTCAATTCCAATTCCAAATTTATAAATTCCATTTAAAAAAAATGCAATTCCAATTCCGGAATTGAAACTGCCCATCAATTCCAAAATTGAATCGACCCCATTTCTGGTTATGATATGGCCAGCACAATAAAAGTTTGCCATCCCACAGATATGTTACAAGTTAGCATAATAAAATACAGAGGGCTTCTTGTAAAAATGTCTGCACCACAGGTTAGGATAATATCATGCTGCATGCACACAGGCTGGAATATGGCCAAAACCCCAGGAATGAGGAAAAAATCCTTGGCATGTGAAAAAACCTTCTGACATCATAAAGAAAACAAAAAACTACAGAGGAAGATACCTTTAGATGCTAAAAGTCTTTCTCATTTGTCTGAAATTAACACTTCAAAGCAACACCATTTATATAAAGCCTCATCTAGGACATTTTTTTCATTACAATTAATTAACAAACTTCCTGCTAAAAATAATATATTAAACTACTGACTTCATCATAAGAAATACAAATAAATAGAAGTAATGGTACTGTTGTGATGGTAAATACTTAATGTCAACAGATAATAAATTATATAATATGTATAATAATTAGTAACAATCAGTACTGATAATGGAACACACACACACACACACACACACAATAACAATCAGTTATGATATACATACCAGTGCATTTCTTTAAGAGCTCCCTGTCTCTTGGTTTTATTAGAATATTCTGGTTCTCGTCTGCTGTTTGTTATCACACCGCCAAAGTCATAGGCAACTAGGTGTGAATAAATTATATATATATATATATATATATATATATATATAATACACTCATAAATAGTCAATGGATCCACACATTTTTACATATTAAAGTCAAATTTTCTATAAAAACAAAAAGATTGCAGCACATCATTTTCAGGAATAAAAAGAGTAAATACGTTACAAGGAAATAAAACATCTTCCTAGCCGTTACCTGTCTCCTGCACTAACAATTAAGACTACAATATATTTGTATGGTTACTTTTAAAAACTGTTCCATAAATATATCATTCAAATGCGCAACAAACAAACGCCGTGAACTATGCATACAACGAAAATATGAAAGAAATATCTAGGAATATGTCCCACATAACTTTCCGTAAACACTTTCCAGGACTCATCGACTTACTGTCATCCGTCTGCTTCAGATTGCCATGAGACCCATCAGCCGAGATATAGAGTAGCATCGCTCCAGTAGGTGGCAGCTCTTTGAAGCCGGAGGCAAGGAATGTAAACAACTGACTGAAGGTCGGTTTATAAAGTAGATACTTGTGTGGATTATCACGCTTACTGATACTACTGCCATCCTGTGGGAGGGAAGGAGTATAATTAGAACAGCAGCAGTTTATATAGCTATGTCGAAATTGGCTGACTGAAATATACATTTGTGTCATATGACAATTGAATATCTCATGCACTGTGTAAATTATATATATATATATATATATATATATATATATATACACACACACACACACACACACACACTGAAACTGTGGAGTCCTGATCTCACAGTGGACCAGCCATTTGAATACTGTATATAGATCAGCAAATGTTGAGAGTCATATTAAGCTGGCAAATGGCAAACAATTGCCAGTTTAAAACAATGCCAACATTTTCCATTTTACAATATAACACACAATCAAATCTCTTTGAATCAAGAATTTGGCAAATTCAAATGCCGCCATCTTGTCCAGATTATGAAATTCGCCAATTTAATACATCACCGTCGTTTGCCGACTTACAATATATCAAGTTGGGCCTGGAAGACAAACAGAGAGAGACACACACATAGAACGCGATAAGATGACGACAATCCCACTTACAAACGGTGTGCGACCGGGTGCTGGAGAAGCATCGTATATCTGATTAGTCAGATCTTCCTGAGGCTCCCGTTCTAACGTCTGCAGCATACGGAACATGTCTAGCGTGAGCTCGCTAAACTTCACCTGTAACAACAAAACATCGAGATCTGTCATTCTGATTCAAATTCATCGCATAGATTAGCATGTTCTGGTATTGTAGTTCTAAACGTTTACACCAGTACAGTAATCTAATTTTTTATCTATGCATTGTTCAAACACTGTCAACTCTTCAAAGAACAAACTGTTTCATGTTGACAAACTTAGAGGCATAAATTTCCAACAGGTCATCTTTCGCAACAATGTACTTGTTTATTTATATTCTGTAATTACTTTAATATTTAGATACATCAAATATCAGTTATTCTAATAGCTCTGCCAACTTAAGGTATTGTATCGGTCCTTCACACTACAATGTATATAAGGAACCAAACTTAGCTAATAGCCTAATACCCAAATAAAATTCAGTGTATATTTCTAGTTAGAATGTTTACTAGTCATTTTAGGCATACAACAGCTGAATCTGTTATTAGTACCTATAAGTTTGGTAGGAGTTTAATTATACTTCCTATATTTTAAAGATTATTTCTGACTCAGATAACACACACACAGAGAGAGAGAGAGAGAGAGAGAGAGAGAGAGAGAGAGGAGAGAGATGGAGTGAGAAAGAGAGAGACATACATTCACTTGAAAATGGTTTTTACAACTGAAAATTGGTTTTACTATTTGGGCTGGGTGAACTTTCTGCTATTGCTGGTTTCTCATCTTTATATGTGACACACACACACACACATACACAACATGAGAGAGAGATAGGGAAAGAGAGTGATGAATTCCTACTTTACCTGTTCATGACAGTTTCCTATGATCAGTATTTCTTGTAGTGTGAGATAGATGGCACCACCTTTCTCAAGTGGTGGCGTGTTCAGCGGAGTGAGACGATGTGACAAGACGATTGAAGATGAGTCGATATCTACCACATTAACGACGCTATCAGCCTAAAACATGAACCCGGTATCAGAGAAAGGTCACATTGCCATGTAGTATGAGTTTAAGACGGGATGAAGTTCCATACGAGTGTAACATTATCTGGGTGAGGTGCTATCAGTAACCTTACCAGAATCTGAATTTCATTGGAATCCCAATATTTATAGGAACAATTAACCTTCAGTTAAGATTTTCCGGACTAACACAATTATCCTCACACATACTATAAATAATGTCAAAATGTGAACATGATCAACTACATATTAAATAATCCAGTTTAAAGTGCTGGTTAATTGACTATTAATGGTCTATGGGCACCACTATTTTGAAACCAGACGTCACTAACCCCCAGCGATTTGTGTTACGCGGTTATAACATTGTACAGAGGGGTCCGTCAAACATGTATTTTCAGAACAAAAGCGTATTTATTAACCTTACAGTAAAATATTTTTTAACTATGTAATGCTTAGAACAGTAACCAAAAATTCCACAATAATAATCACGAAATATATCCGATATCATAGATATAGGGAAATAATCCAAATTACTGGAAGGCCACCATTACGGCTGCATCGGAAGCCATATTCGAAGGTAGGAAGTAGCAAACTGAAATGCTCTGATGTCACATGGGCAATCTCTATACTGACATGGATTATAGTTTCTCTTGAGCATTAATATCTGAGCCATTTTGAATGATCTTCCTCTTGGCTCAAACTGATATGGTTGTATGTCATTCATGACATAATTTTAACATCACAGTTGCGTTATGTTCTGGAATAATTCTTTGCTCACACTTGTTTACTTGCTATTGTATGGGCTCTACAGACTTTCAGGTCAACCGGATGTGCTGAAGTGATGTCAGCATTCAGGAACTTCCGGTCTCTGTCTAGCTTCAAAATGGGGGCACCCACAGGCCATTAAAAGTCGATTAATCAGCACAGTTATTTAATACGTGGGTGATCATTTAGACATTTTGACATTATTTATGATATTTGTGAGTATAGCTATATTAGTCCTGAAATTTTGAAATGAATGTGGACTATCCCTTTAAATCATATTAACTGTCCCTTTAATGTCAGGTTCTCAAAACTTCTAACTGTACAAGTTCAACTAGCTTTAATCAAATTTTGGATTTTATTTATAAAAACCACGGTCTGATTTCTCCATCTCTAAGTTTTCTATTCTTCTTCCCATAAGTTCCATTCTAAGCAGCTGTGAGTTCAGGTAAAGTGCTGGACTTACCTCAATAAATGCTCGTATTTCTCCCAACACCAGTGACCATTCCAGCTGGTCATCGGGTTCATAAGTTGTTGTATAGTCATCGATGTGTTTAGCAAGCTCCTGAAATAAAGAGAGCATGTCTGTTGAGTAAAAGCAGCTCGTCCATTAACCCATTTCACTGTCGCTATCCTGAATGTTTATAACGTTGATCCATTTATTGAAGACAAACCCATTCGCAGTAATTTCCTTACACCTTCAATTAAAAGACCAAATGCCTGATGGACATGTTTGAAAACTGCATTACTCGAGGGAGGGGGTAAAATATGTTCATCAGGGATTTGAATTTATAGTTCTAAGAACATATCACAATTTCTAAATTTGAGCAGGAAGTATCGAAAGCATCTGGTTAACTAAGATGGCTTACAGTATCTAGAATTGGTACTTAGAACTGAAATATGCCATAGGAGTTAGGGCTGATATGATACAGAATTAGTTCAAAAATCGAAGTGTAGTGGGGATCCTGTTGGCTAAGCTCAGGTTTCCAGGAATTAACTTCTGTGTTCATAATACTGTGGGTGACCAATCATTTTAAATCGTACTGCCTTCTCGGTGGATTAATTTTTAAAACGTGACATGTCAAATATGCTCCGAGTAAATGGCAGTGACCATCCTCAGGATATTTTGGCTCCATCATTCCATAATGCTCCCCGTCAATGGACAGAGAAAGAGATAGAGGGGAAGAGATAATACCAACTACTTGATAAAAGAGAGGACCATGCTGGATAGAAGTGTTCATAATCGTTTGTATAATCCCTGTTCGTGATCATGCATTATGAAATGAAGGTAATTCAATTTGACTCTGCAATCAATTACAGGTGCTTTCTTAAATCAACATTATTGTGAATATTATCATTATCGTTATTCATCTGCTGACTATGGCCATTTGTCCGAACCGAACGATAAGTTTTTGGTCGTCCCACAAGCTCTCACCCTAACTAGGTCATGCACCCTAACTAGGTCACTCACCCTAACTAGGTCACGCACCAGCTTCATCTTTTTGAGCAATAAACAGACAACAATAAATCTGGCATAATACCTCAGCTTCTTCACCATCAGATCTGGTCTGGAAATAAAACAACAACAACAAAAACAGTGTGATGTAGAACGACAATAAAACAGAACTGTTGTACAGAACAACGCTCAGCAAAAACACAATTAAGACAAAAATAGATTTTTGTTAATTCTTTATAGATTTACAGTAACCCAATTAGATGACAGATATTATCAAGACAATCATCAGTAATATATCATCATCATCATCATCATCATCATCAGTGACAAGTTTGTTGCTGAATATTACTCATTATATTTCAGCTTAAACAGCCCTAATTTTTTGGTAATTTTATAAACAACGTGTGACAGTACAACAGTCACTCATAAATTACTGTAAAACCACTGTTATAAGACAACTGTTGCAGTCGCCTAAGAGACAACCCTTCACCAATCCTTAAACGGAGGTTGTCTTTTAAAAGGACCGCTCCATCTTAACGCGAGTGACAGAGCGGTCTGTTTAGCTTTCGTGCTTATTATATCTGGGACATACGGCTGCCGAGCAACACACTAGAGTAACATTGCACAAATACAGCTACCAGAGTTCAATTCTAGCCTATATGATTTACAGTGTAGCACTCTAACTAGTATACTATTGAAGCACCCTCCTTTGTCCTAAGTAAAACAATTTGCTGTTTTACAGCCACTTTTGTGCACATGGTAGGCTAAATGGGCCGAGCTACCTCCAAAGGAAATGAGGTGAAGTGAAAGTTGAAAACCCTTCTGATATAGCCCGGCTAGGGTTTGAACTCAGGTGCTATAGATCTGTGGCCAACCACAATACCAGTTACCCATGTAGGTGCCCACCCTTTGTCCTAAGTAACCCCTATACTTTAGGCAGCATGGACTGAATAAAAGTATATTCTTGATTCTGATTAACCAAATGTTTTCCGTTTAAATGGCCCATATTAGTACACAGAACATTCTAGAAGCTTTTACAACAGTTAATTTTAGGAATACCTGTTAAGTGTGGTTTTATGGCCAATCAATACAAAACGGGACCAATTGAAATAAAAAATCTGCAACTGACAGCAATTCATTCCATAACAAAACTTAATATTTCACATGCAAATATACTGGATATGACAACCGCTGCATCCCAGATGCCTTCATACCCACGTAAAGCCAATCACCTGATTTCTTCGCTAATTTATTCTTGTTTAATGTATACACACTCTGACAAATAATTCAAAGAATGAACTCGCATCAGTAAACATGTAAACTATTAAAGTGTTATCAATCAACTGAAATAGTGGAATCAACATCGGAAGGAATACGTGTGGAGTAATGTGCTAAGATAATCCACACGGATAACAGACTATTCGGCATTTTGTGCATGAAATTCCCGGAATGTTCTACCAAAAGAAGTTACTGAATGTAACCTAACTGACAATTGTTAAATGGAGTACAGTCGGGCTTCATAATACCACAGTCCATTATAACACAGAATCGGATATGACACTGTCAGACCTTGGAGCCCGATTCATGGTATCTCAAAAAACTTTGTACTGTACTCTCTTTATCCAGTATGCCTCCCGTTTTATTGTAAATTTTTCTGTACATTTAATACACGATTAGATGCTTTAAAAATAGTAACTTATTATTATTATCATTATTAATTAATAACTAAATTACAGGACCTTCTTATAGGAATAATGCCGTATAGCAATAGCGGTCAACCGATATTAATATAGAGCCAATTTAATTACAGTAAGTAAGAGGGTCTATCAAGACAAAGGTCTGTCTATTGAAGGAAAGCCTTTAGTTATTTGTGAACGAACTAGACAGGTGTTCTATTAACGGCTAAGTTTACATCGTACGAGATGATGAAGCAATATTGTAAAAGGCAACAAAATACTGTAAAACTTTTTGGGGAGTAACATAATAATAATAATAATGATAATAATAGTAACGAGGTAAAATGAACGAAGCGCCATTCCCACCAGGAGCCATTCACAGTGTAAACAAAACCACAAACAACTATGTAACGATGCCACGACATATTAGAAAACCTTCCAAGTACTACGACAAGATATGATACACAGTAAATGGCATAGGACCAATACAGACGACATGCCTTCTTGATGATTATCATCATTATCTTAATACGAGTAGAGTTGTGGACAATCTAAACATTTAGTTGTGCCCATATTTGGAGAATGAGTTCACACGTTTACAACATCCAAGTTTGGTGCCGAGAAAAATCTAAGAATCTGTGTTTCTGTCGATATTCAGTAAATTTTTTAACCATCCGACTTCCTTTTTATGTTCCAAATTCGGTTTATCTACAAATTACTAAAGCTATCGAATTATATGACTGTCTCGGTAAAAGACGGATTAGCTGAAATTTTTTATTTTATTAAATATAACGTAAATAAATCTAAATGAATAATTTTCCAAGACATTACGCAAATATATACAAAATTCACAGATGACGCAAACTTTCCAAATCTATTCAGTGGGACATAGCAATATTTTGAATATCCCGCCCAGTGAACCAAGAATATATTCATTATATGGCTGAACTGTGAACCTCACTGACTTATCTTAGATCACTATTTACAGCTAACAACAGACAGCTCACCATAAATGTAGGTGTACACACCTTATTTGAGGTATGAGCCTTGAACAACGGTAAACATTAATTTAGGAAGGTTTTCCATCAATAAATCTCATCGTAGACATTTATATAGAAAGCTAAAATTGGACTACTAAAATATGTGACTCTATCTATCTATTAAAGTGCTGAAAATATTTACCAGTCTGAAAGATTTTGAACGCGTAAGCTTAGCTTAATTTATTGCTATAATATTAAACATTTCTATCGAACTAAATGAAAGGTAAATTTCACCAAATTGAACCCAAAATACCTATAAATAAATAACATTGAAAAATAAAAATAAAAGAATAAATTAAATAATACGGCAAAACCATAAATGTACATGTATGTGTGTGTGTGTGTATGTTTGTGTGATGGGTCCCTGTTTCCAACCAGGTTATACTATTAACTATAAAGTGAATGAAAGGTACCCTATGATTATGAAACTTAGCAAAATGAGTGTTAACACAAAGACTACTAAAATAAAGATAACAGTCTATTAATAAATACACATTTATAGAGACAGAAGATACTAACATTTATAAGAAAATACTGACAATTAAAGACACCAGATGTTGTCTAAATAAAGCAGTGTGTGTATGCGAATGTGCGTGTGTGTGCATGCATGCATGTTTACACATACGCTGCCACTGCGTGAGTATGTCTTTATCCAGCATCCACAAATACAAAATACAGAAGTGTGTACAATATTAGACATTTCCTCCGACAATAACTGAACGTCCAGACGAGGTTACAGATCATTACCAGCAAACACCGAGAGACCTAACTAGCCCACGTTTAATATAAGAATTGCTCAAGTGCACGACAATAAAGAGAACTTACTTCCCAGTCCTAAGGTTTTAATGAACACATCAAAGAAAAAGAAAACAGATTAACATACACAGCTAGGAATAGCATCATAAATATATGTATCTGGTTACAAAACCAAACACGTCATCGGACGGAAGGATGGACAAACAGTACATTACGTGTTAAACAAAGGTGTCTGAAGATAAGGAATGATTACAAAATATTAGTAAAATATTTCTAGAAGCTGTGCGGAGGCACACCTATGTCAAGAATTATCTGCATAAATAATTACTTGTGTGAATATATAACAAGCAGTTGAGAAGTAATGGTCAAGTTATGCTGTAGTCATGCTACAGATAAGAAAGAAATATTACATTTAACATACGATAAGGTAACATATAACAAAACTGACTGAAAGTGGCTTTTCATCAAACTACTGGTACTACTAGGTCACACATGTCATGTAGAACTGATAAATGTAGGTCACATTAAGACACACACACACACACACATATATATATATATATATATATATATATATATGAGAGAGAGATAAACAATATACAGAGAACTGATGAATGAAACATTCATAATAGTAAGCAGAATGCTTATATAACACTCTAAACATACAAGATCATAAATCAGATAAATTATTAATATGAGAGTAACAGAACATTACAACAAACCAGATGTCCCCCCCCACACACACAAACTTGTCATGACCACTGCTGTCAGACATCTATGAGTAACATATGGTGTAGGACCTTGAGCTATAAATTTCCTGTCACAAGTGAACTTCAGTAGAATAAACCCAATTCCTAAACTTCAATGAAAAAATGTTGTCAGGAATAAAAGTTTACCAAATGAAATACATAGCTTGCTAATGTTGACTGATTGACTTCAATATCAAATATCAGTGCAGACACATGGTTAACATACTACATAGCCATGTTTTAGGAAAACCGGTCATACAAAAACACGGTGGTGTTGCTGCTGACTAAATTGCCGTACCGAAAAATGCTATATTTGATCCATCTGTCACCATCTACATACATGGTTAACAGATTTAAAGCTATTGGTAACACTATCCATCTGAAGATGAATGGGTCAATGGTGTGAAGCAACGGAGACTAGAACATCTAAAGAGATAAGCCAAATGATAAAACACAGACATGTACCACCCCTTGTACCACTCAGAGAGCGAGAGAGAGTAAACATGCCATGTTATCTGGAGCCAATATGGGTGACACAGAATAATCTCACTGCTTCATCACATAGAGAAATAACATTCATTAATAAAAGCTGTCCCTCCACACACACACAACACTTACGATTTGCACCATGGGTTTTCTTCAGTGAAACAAACAATGACACTGGCAACATAATACACAACAACAACATGTGATCAAACTAAACAATAACAAAGACAAACAGAAGACAGTCGATGGTAATTAACCATCTGAAAGAATCAGAACCATTAGACCACCATAGAGTATTGTTAGCAACAGAACACACAACACACGCACACACAAACCAGACAACGCACCTCTCCTCCTTACTAGCCTTGGAGTAGTAGCCTCTCATCCGTATTGCCGAATAAAAGGCAAACGACTCGTTTAAATAATTCGTCTCACTGGTTCTCAGACTAGAAACACAATAAAACAAAACATCAACATTTAGTTTGTTGATTACATAGTAATGTTATAGATGACAGAATTAATAATCATATATATATATATATATATATATATATATACGTACATACATACACACAAATTATGATGATTGATGTTTTGCTGACACTTTTGTGCATATGGTAGGCTAAATGGACTCGGCGACCTCTAATGGTAATGAAGCGAAGTCAAAGATGAAACACCCTTCAGATATGCCCACACCGAGATTTGAACATGGGTGGTAGTGATCTGTGGTCCAACATGCTACCACTAGACCACGGAGGCACCCCATCATACATTTTTTTGTACATACACACAAAAAATATTAGAACACCCATAATAATGAAAATTTTAATTTCTCTTCAACAGTATATCCATAATAGGTTTATGATTCAAGAATTATTTGATATAAATCCTAAAAAAATCATGCATTTTACCTTTTTTAATTTGTATTAGGTTTCATTTGATTTTTATGATTACGACTGCATTTATATATATCAATTATTTTGTAAGCATATCATTTATCGATTAACTCACAGTAAAAAAGGAATTTAAAAAAAATCAATTGTTACTTATGCTAGATAAATTTTTTTACATATATATTTATAACTGAATTGCAATTAGATGTCAACACCATGTAATGTAGTTTTAACAAGTCATACATTTGTGTGACAATCCCCCCCCCCCAACTCTATCATTGGGATGTCCTTGGGAGATCAATACAATAGAAGGTCTCAAGTGAAGCCACTCTGCTTCAATCTGGTAAATTGAGTGAATTTGGGATGATCTGACACGTGACATCACATCTTTTCTATGCATTTAGGGGATTATTGAGTCAATGTTTAAGTACTTGGTGTTTAACCAGGATGAGTATATAAGGTGAACATTTACATACATTCACTATTGATAGTTAACTCATGCTGAATAGATATCGGAAGAAATATTTGACTATTGTTTTTAAATAAATTTGTTTAAATCGATTTAAATTAAAAAAATCTGATTTAAATTTTTTTTTTCCAGCCCTGATGTGACTACTTGCATAAATTAATCTATTATTATTTGTAAAATCTATCATCAGTGTTTATAAAGTGATATCATAAGTTTCCAGAGTTGGGAGGTCTTGTACTCATATGTTATTTATACTTCTAATTAATGTTAAAAACTGTTTTTATTATAGAATATGAGAAACTACAGAATGAACCCATATTAATTACTGGCGCTACAGAAAATGTACACTTTTTCTTCTAAAATTGAAGTTTTCTTCTACATGCATAATATTTATTTACAGGTTTTTTTGTTTTAAGTGATTATTTTTTTCCAGGACATTTGCTGATTTTGTAAAATTTAAGGACATTTCCAGAACCTGGAAAATTAATTTGTTATTTTCCAGGTATTCCAAGACATGTGTGAACCCTGACCTAACAGCTGATAAATTGCACTTAACATGAAGTGTGCACTTCAATTTTAAGCGATCCTATCATCTGGCAGCATCCCATCCCTTAAATGATAAAATGTGCTGGTATCCTACAGATTTCCTTTACAATGTTCTAGTTAGCTATATCATTTACAGAATTTCACTGAAATGTTTATATTTTTCACTGCTAACAAAAAGTCTTCTACAGTTTGATATAAAAAAAAGGTTTCTGTGTTGTAAAAACTCCGAAATGTAAATGATTTCTCTCTGAATGAATTAACTGATATCCAGTTGAAAATGAGGTGAAAAATCAAGTTTGATAGTTAATCAGAGGCCCCACGACCAAGTTCGGTTAAAAAGGAGTGCGAGTCAATCATACATATAACTAGTAAATGGAATCATGCTCTTACTAGTAATGGTAATACAACTGTCCGATCTTGGAAGCTATTTCACCAATCTGCCACCTCTTTAAGCCGTATTTCTGATCCAGAACCTGTCTATAAAACAAAATAAAAAAACAACACAGGATTATTATTTTGCTACACTTCAACCAGGCAGTATGGGATTCTAAAGAAAACATACACGGATTTCTCTATGAGAATACCAGGTGCCTCATATAATTTATTCCGACAGCACAATATGTCACCCAGCACAATATGTCAATCTACATACACTATTAAATATGATTAAACACTCTAGTATTATGTAAACTAACAAAAAGCTGTTGACAACAATAAACACCTACAACAAATAGTAATGATGCTCCAGTTGGGAGTTCGGGATATAGAGCGATAATCGTCAGCTAAAGAAGATGGCTGTTTATCGTTGATATAATAATTAGTACCTGTTTTGCTGCTGGAACTTCCACAGTTTTGTGTAAACGTCAAACGTTCGACCAAAGTAGGCCTGCCACTGTTTGTGTCCGTACTGCGGTAAATCTCTGTAACATATCGCAAAACACAAATTAATAATCACAGTAAATGCACTCCCAAGTTTTTTAGCTCCATAAAAGTAAACTGACGAAGTGAAATGCTACAGACAGGCATGAGGGGGGCCTTTGAAAAATATCCTGAAAAGCAAGAAAGGAAGTCGCAGAGCGAAGTGAGCCATAAATGCATTTGGAGTTCGGGGGGATACAGTTGTATTTTGTGCATTTTTAGGACAATCTGAGACTAATAGAGTGGGGATAAAACATGACTTTTGCAAGATTTGTTTTTTCAAACCACCAAGACTATATACTGGTACTTTCCCAAAAAGTTTGTTTTTAGATATTGAAAAACCAGGAAATCCGGTAAAAACTGAAAAATCTCTTCCCTGTAAAGATTACCATCTAAATAAGTGGAGACAAAGATCTAAAACAAATCTCATGTCAGTTCTCATGCTGGGCTTTTTCTGCCATGACTTTAATGGATATAATGAACTATGATAAAGTATTAATTTATTTAATAAAGAAATATATATATATCATAAGTGTAAAGTTTACATTGGTCATATGTGGTCTAGTTGGTAGCACGTTGGACTACATATCACTACCACTGAGTTCGAATCTCGGCATGGGCACATCCGAAGGGTGTTTACATCAAGCCGCAGTGGCACAGTTTGTTAGAGTGTAGGACTGATAACCGAAGGATCGCAAGTTCGAAGCTCCAGTGACCACCTATAATCGCAGCATGCATTGCTCCCTTGGGAGTTGAGATGTGTGCTGGATTGGAACAGGTCTGAGTCAGTGAGAATAACACTGTAATCTTAATACAGTCTGACTGTAATCAAAATCTGGCACCAATTCCCAGTATCCCCCCCCCCCCCCAACCCATACAAGTATGATTTCTTTAGCGACTGCACCGGACATACTTGGGACATGTAGTTGGTGGGGTAACTTCTTAAGGAAATACGCCACAAACACAGTTATTGGCCACATCTGAACCAACAACCTGGAAGTTTTATCCTATCCGAGTGCAGTACCAATTATTATATTACTGACCTAATAAAACCCTCATCTCATGACAGAAATGAACATCTTAAATTTCTATTTATATTAATTATATTAACACTTTCTTAATTATGACTATTCTGCTATGCCTCGTTATATACTGATGTCAATGTACCGTATACCATGCTTTTAGTACGTAGCCTTTATAAAACAGACGTAACATGCACGACAAACCAGCAATCAACAATAAACCAAGAAAATGATCAGTCGTCATCAGAGTCTAAACCGGTTCCTTGAAATATCACTTTATCTACATTCAGAAATATAGAGACCAAAATCTGGCAGCATTCTTTCTGAGATGATGATTGATGTTTTACGGTCACTTTTGTGCACATGGTAGGCCAAATGGGCCGAGCGACCTCCAAAGGTAATGAAGCGAAGTCAAAGATGAAACAATCTCGGATATGCCCACGCTGAGATTTGAACTCGGTGGTACTGGTCAAACGTGCTACCAACTAGACCATGTATGGCCACTTTCGGGTATCACCCAGGGAAACAAATATAACAAACACAGGTATGTGCTGGATTCGAACCCACAACCTGGAGGTTTACAGTGCAGTGCTCTAATGACTGTGCCATCGGGATGACCTCTGAGAGTTGACCAGAAGTAGCACTCATCAAAATCGTCCTGGATATCTGATATACACTAACCTTTGTGGTACTGGCGCCAGCCAATCAGCGGTGTGTAAACGGTGTCACCATTCATATATTATATAGGGTAGAATACAATCATAATTACGTGGATTATATGGGGCAATGTTCCAACACGGAGAGTTGTTCTGTGTTACTCCAGTCTAACACAACAATCGCTAATGACTTATATAACATTCGTCCATTGTACCTGACACACATTGAAGATTACGCATACAGGATGACTGTGTCATATCAGGAACACATAGTTCGATGTTGCCATTTGCATACCTGTGTGAATGTGAATCACCCTCCCCCCCCCCCAATACAGTTCATGTTGGCATCGGCACCAACTAACCCATCGAGATACACCACTTCTTTGTTTAGCATTGACACTGATTTGACCTGGAACATACTTATGAGTTATGGTGAAGGGGCTACACATCAGATGATATGAACCAACCTATATTCCAAGAACGTGATTTGGTGATCTGCAGTGCCATACACTAACAACTCCACCGTGTGACATCTAATATCGGGTTTGACCAAATTGGGGGGGGTGATATATATGACAAAAGTGGAAATAATCAGAAGTTACGCTTTATTTACATATAAACATTCAAATATGCTTAATATTTACTGGAAGTTGAGAGTTAATATCTTACAATAACATAGTCTGACCCCACTATATCACGGTCCATTATAACGCCAAAGCTGATATAATGTGGGTTGTGTGTGTGACTCCAAATTATTAGGTCTCAGGATATTTAAAAGTTGGTGATTTTCCACAGTAAATCCAGTGAAAATACGTCCATATATATGAAAATTCAGATAAAGTTTTAACACTTTGCATTAGTCAAAACCATTGTGTCAACTACTCGATTTAAGCTACAAGTGAAAATTTCATTAATTGCATATTAGATGATGGTTGATGTTTTACGGCAACTTTTGTCCACATAGTAGGCTAAAAAAGCAGAGCGACCTCCAATGACACACCCTTCAGATATGCGCATGCCGTGATTCAAACTCTGGTGGTAGTGACCTGTGGTCCAATTCGCTACCAACTAGACCACGAAGGCACCCTAATTGCATATGAGATTAATGTGGATGGCTTCATCTGTTCATGCGGCAATTGATAACATAATGACTGCCAGCGACTGCATATGCTTCAGTCCATAAAATGATTATCATTACTTGTATCTGATGCACAGCCATAATTTATGTTTTATTAATTCCATATTGGGATAATATTCCCATATAAAAAACCCTCCATCTTTTCAGAATTACTATATCAAACCATGGCTGTCGTTCTGAATACACAACAGAACCACAAATCTTGTTAGAAAGAAATTGGAGTTGATCGCAAGATGATAGAGAGTGTTCCATGATTATAATGGTGTGCCAGAGTCTACTACTGGTAGATGGCAGAAGCTAACACAGGAATAAACGTCCATTTAATGACCAATACAGTTGCTGCCTCTGATGGGATTTCCTGTGTTTGAATAAATATGACGTGGCATTTAGTTAGGCCACAAATGGCTGCATCAGCATCAGCCATATTTCCACAATTCGTCATTCTAATCGGATTTAAATGATTGTATTAAATCATCTACATGAAAATACAACATAGCATTTTTGTGGCCCTCCCTAAATTATGCGATGTCGTGATTATTCTCAAATAGATGACATCTGTGAGAAAATGGCCCAGCAAAAAGGCATATCATATCACTCCATCATGCCTCCTCACCACTAATAGACATAGGCCATCTTCTCTCTCTCCCCCCGACAGTGCATTATAGTGGGGAAAAAATGTTTGTTCAAAATTGAATAAAATACAATTTGTCATTCAAGGCCAATTTATGTAGATCAGTTTCACTTTTGATAACATATTATAACCATGGTTCCCACAACCAAGGAAATATTATTTTCCAGGACATAATATACAAGATTTAAAGGTAATAAATCAAGATATGTGCGAAAAAGTATGTCATCTTTATTCAATGTATGATCAATTATTAACATATTTACGGTACAGCCTCCTCTTTATCCCTTCTAGCCGTCTCATATTTTTTTCGAGGACATTTCCTGATTTTGTAAAATTCAAGGAGATTTTTCAGGACCTGGAAAATGAATTTGTTATTTTCCAGGACCTGGAAAATGAATTTGTTATTTTCCAGGTTAATATTTACACAGTAAGTCCTATTCTAGGCAGAACTATGATCTGGAATCAACCGTTTTCCACAACTACTGAGAACTCTGTGTGAAAATAATACTGAAAGAAAGGGATCCAGAGTTCATTTTCTTCAGAAATTTCTGATGCCACTCATAACTATTCCGTGTTCAGAGAGTCTGGTGTAGATTCATAGAATTTTCAAATACCGGGCAATTGGAATGAATCTAGGAATTAGAGTAGTAAAGTCGTCAAATTCCTGCCATTTACGGAAAACATCTCTCACAAGTTCTAACCTCGAAACCCACATACACTGTTGATCGTAGCTCACTGAAGGTCTTGCCAATAAGAACTGACTAACTGAACAAAATGTCTACTAGCATACTAATGCATATATACCAGTGAGTTCCTTGTAATCCTGATTAATTTTGTCTATCCCTAGTATTAAAAAAGACACTGTAAATTCTTGACAAAACATTAGTTGGTCATCTGTTGTCTTAGCTTCTTACACTCTAAGTCTAATATAATTTTAAACCCCCAACAAATAAGCATACGCCTCTTAAAAGAAGTGCCCAAATTTTCATTGGTCTTATTGAATGGCCCAAAAGTGACAGAAATATTGCACGACCCACAGTTTTCAAACACCTGATTTGAAACTAAAAACGCACAATTCACAAAAATCTTAAACAATCGTGAGAAAGCGTATTTGTTGCAAGTTTTATTTGCAGAGCAATCAATATTAACATATTGTGCAGACAAGTTGAATTTTTTTAGCATTGACTCTGGTCACACCTGGGACGGGTGGCTGAGGGGAGTCAGTCAGTCAAAGGAAACAATCCGACAAATAGAGGCATAGGCCAGAGTCAAACCCACAATGTGGAAGTTTGCAGTGTATTACGTGGTAATTTTCAGTGAGGTTCTGAATCTGAAAAAGAGACCATCCATTATTATATCTCCTGCTCAAATGGCCCCAAAGACAGGATACTGTATATATGACTATAGTATAAATCTATCTCTTATATAAGACAGGGTCATTATATCAGTCAACATTGCTGGAAACTGTCTAACTATAAATAAGACAAGGTTGAATTTAAAACTATTAAAAGATGTCATTTTCAGGAAAATGGCCTTTTTTACCTGGCCTGTTGAAATTATCAAGAACGCCAAGCTAGTGATAGGGATATGTGTATGCAGAACTGATTTCCCACCAAAAGACATCAGCAATATTTATATATATAACTAAATACGAAGACAGCTAATCATGCTTAAATTGTTAATTGTTGCTACTATTCACAGCTTTATGTTTCTAAAACATCGAATGAAACAAATTAAAATACACAACAGTCACTGATAATTACGAATTAAATTGACCTGCTTAGTCCAAAGATGAATAGATCTAACCGACAACGTTTATCGGCTGACTTGTGCATAAGACGGTTAGGATTAAAACCTCGTCTCTTATACATACTTATATATGGTATATTGCTGAAAATCTAAAATGGCATGTGATCATTAATATTAACATAATCCCGGACACATCTTTTAATACAAGAAAAGCTGTTGCTGTTGGTTCCAACCAACACCCACTTTGCAGCAGCTCAAATTCGGACACTTCGTGTATATGCAATGTGAGCAAATGCAACCCCAGCAGAAGGTATTCATTTATTCTAGCTCTAGCACTGATTGGATAATATGCGACTATCACTGGCATTAATATTATTAATACGCTGTATAAATCAGACATAACTACAATATTTGTTAACATTGTTTAACCTATTATAGCACACTTCTTCCTGCATTACTGAATTTGTTAACCATATAATTCCACTTGAATTGAGTTTATTTCTACGAACTGATCTTCCACGACGGCTGAAAATGAGTGACTTTCATTAACATCCTGAAACAAAATGAATAGTTTTTGCTAAAATTAATACATGATTAAATTTACTATTTATATTCATTTACTATTTATGTTCATATATTTATGTTCATTTCGTCAGCTGTGTAACTCTATGTGTATGATTTGGGGTTGGGTGGGGACTGGCTGTACATGAAACAAGACGATTCATCATTATTTACATACCGATGATTGTCTGATATGGCAATAATTTGAAAAAGTTATCAATCAGTCATCTGGGACTATCACAAACAGAAAAAGAATATCAGTATATACATGGTTCTGACATTCAAGGAAGTATTATTTTCCAAGACAAAATTTTCAGGACACGGAGTATACAAGATGTAAAGGTAATAAATCAAGGTATGTACGAAAAAGCGTATCATATTTATTCAATGTATACACGATTGATTATTGAAATATTTATTGTACAGTCTCCCCTTCTAGCGCTCTGATCCACCCAGTTATTTTTTCACAGGCAATATTTTTTCCAGGACATTTCCTGATTTTGTAAAATTCAAGAACATTTCCAGGACCTGGAAAATGAATTTGTTACTTTCCACGTTTTCCAGGACGTGTGGGAACCCTATATATTCATATATGCTTTTTGTGAATGTAAACAGAGAAATGCTGGAAAATGCACTTATGGCTACTGAGCTATAACTGCTTCAAACAAGAAATGGATAGTACTCAAAAACGTTTGTCCAGATTGATTTCCAAATAAAACAGAATGCTTGGAATTAAGAGAATGGTCTACCCGACATCATTTATGCTAATATGACAGGTTTGGGTGTGTGTGGGGGGGGGCTAAACGTTTGTGTGCTAAATGCATCAAATAAATTCTGGGTTTGCATTTGTGTTTGTATTTTGTGCTGCAGACTAAATAATATTTACAGTTTCTGAATATTGAAGATAAATAGATCTTTTACATTTTTAAGTATATTTTACAAATCTCAAAGTTACCACATCTTAGCTTGGATTCATTAGAACTACATTTCACACAGCTACATGCACTTATTCCATATCAGTCTTACACTGCAAAGAAATGACCAAGAAGCCATTAATATATATACATATAATTTACATACACACAAATATTAATAAATTAATTTATATATTTGTTTTCCGGTGCGGAGATGTCTTGGACAGCTCGGCTCTGGGCTGAGTTGTCACTTGTTCCGAGCTGTCCAAGCACTTATATATATATATATATATATTCTATATATCATAATTTAGACTAGAGACTAATCATATGCATTGATACTTAAAAACTATTTAAACTAAGGTAAAAGGTCAATGGGTCATGAGACAGCTATAATATAATAGTTTGTCACTTTGTGGCCAAAACAACTTTCACTCCTAGCCCTCTGGCTAAACTAGTATCAGTCATAACATTCAGTGTTAGTCAACTTAGTGTAGATCTAGTAAAAACAAGACTTGAAAATTCGGATTCCTGATCACAGTCAAACCCTGACAACCAAATAGTAACACCCACAACCACACGCACGCACACACCTATATTAGGATTACATCCACCCTCTAAAATAGTGTCCATCGTACCTGAGGCCATTGAAGAGCTGTTTTGATTTCTCCAGATAGTGACAGAACTCGTTGATAATCTTCCGCTCCCCGTCGTCTAACTCCACAGACATGTTAGGGTGGTGGTTCTGTATGTGGGCCAGCTTGTAGTCCGACGAGCGCTGTTTAGGGCCCCAAGTAGTCGGGGAATACATGATATCCGTTCAGACGAACACGACTGTCATGATATGGACGAGGATTAGGCCGCGTTTCGGCTTTCAGTGGTCATTTTCTGTCGCCGAATTAGAAATTATCGCCAATATTGATCCGACATCTAGCGCCTCCGACAAACTTTCGCTTTGCGCATAACCGGAAGTTTACATGATAATGTTTTGGTTGCCATATTGTTTCGGTATTTGACGCTCGGATCGCCAACTTGCTGCCAAATTGCCAGTCGGCGGTTTGGCTGCGTGTCAGTTGATGCCGAATCTTCAACCGGGAATTGAAACTGGCTGAGATAATGAACGCGATATACCCAGATAACAGCCAGTCGCGTTTGTTTATCAGAAATCACTTTTGGGTAGTACATCAAAAATGTTTGCCGTTTTGACACTATAAATAAATTGGCCGTCATAATTTATTATGATTGATTAACTCGTGCTGTGTCTAAATGATTACGATGTTAATTGCTTATAGAACTGATATTGACACTATATTATAATTTTATAGGTTTATTCAACGACAAAATGTATTGATAGTATACTATTTCGTTATTTTTTAAAGGAATAGACATAGTTCACCCAGGCTTAGATAATATAAGGCACCATAAAATAACTAACTATCCTGTTTCACATAGTTTATTTTCTGAAAAATGGGTAGGTAGGGTTTAATTTTTATCTATCAAAATAGGGAAAATATGCGCATTTTTATATGTTTTAAAGCGGCTTAATTGGTGCCAGTGACTAAGTGTTAATTACAAAAGTTGAAATATTTTTAGTTGATGCTTTTTGGTCATAAATATACATCACTTCACCCACCCATGGAAACACTGAAGTTATTAATTAGTTACTAAATTAACCTATGGCATGTTGTTTCGCATATTTAATGTGAGTATTTTTAAGTGTGCTGATTCTGTGCCAAAGTATCTGTTAAGTTTTCATGTGCCAAGTGATATATTTACTTCAGAAGACTCCCGCAGAGTTGGAAAAGAATTCGTTGATTGGCAACAAACTACGTACCGTAACACCTGATCTGTCAAATTCCCGTATGGGTGACCCCCGTTAACCGCACTCAATAAAAGGCATTGAATAATGGTCATACGGAAAGTTATCAGGCGCATAAAGGGATATTTCTTGACCCATGAGTGGTCTTTTATTTTTCTGTGAACCGTAAATTGAGACTTACTTTTTTCCTGATACGTGAATTAGACGTGCTTACGTTCCTCGTGAATTGTGTCTTGTGTTCTCTGTGAATTGTGGCATGAGTGTTATTTTCCCCTTACTCTGACATGAGTAATTTAAATATAAAAAAAAAACGGGCAAAGAAGATGTGTAGAAGTGGCGGAATTCGAACTTTTTTAATTCACACAGTACGGCAAGCATCACACACACTCCTCCCACACATGGACACACGTGCGTTGCCGTGTTCTAGCGGTAGCGTTTTGGACCACAGATCAGTATCACCCGTGTTTGAATCTCGGCTTGGGCATATCTGACGATTGTTTCATCTTTAACTTCGCTTCATTACATTTGGAGGTCGCTTGGCTCATTTAGCTTACCATGCGCACAAAAGTGGCCACAAAATACCAATCATCATCATCATCATCATCACACATGGACGATATATTAAATCAATTACATTGATTATATGTGTATGTCTACACAATGAGGCGCTATATTATTCGGATAACAACAGAAAATTCTTTTCATAGAGTCTACCAAAAATTTGGGTTGTCTGTTTTCTTTTCAAGTTGACAAAGTTGTGTGGCAACCATAGAATAGCAACAGCTTCTATGAACATTGCAGACATTGCTAAATTGCTCGTGCCTTTTATTCACAATGTCAACGCAAACGATTTCATAGTTGTACTTTCACCATTGCAAAAATTCGATTGTATTTTTATGCATATAACCATACACTTATATCTACACAATTTTACACCGCATACACATAATTGTTATAGCCACGGTAGCTCCGCCACCTCTTATTTATGACAGACTGACATATTCATCGGCACGCCGCACCATCATTATGATCGTAGACATACATGTCGGTGTAAACAATTCGTTCAACATGGGACAACAAAACACGAAAACAAACCTTCGTCCAAGTTGTCAGTGGCATATAAATGACACAGAATATTCATTGTATGTTTTCCAACCAACATCAACCCTTTCCAGGATTTGATGATGGAGTTTTTACTCTCGATTTGAAGTATTACGAATGTCATGTTTGACGTGCACGAACACCTAAAAGAAGACGCGCGCAAGATCACCGCATTCCTGCCGCCTGGCGATCAAAACCCGAAATATAAATTTAGTCCGGGAGCAAAATATGGAAACCAAAACAGGGAAAATATCGCAAATAAAAAAATATGTTGGGTCGGGCCTCAAAGGTGGGTCGGTCGGAAACAAGATATTTTATGGTGCCTAGTTTAAATGTTTTAATGCTTAAAAAAGTAGCTTCAAATCCCCCGATAATAATTAATAATCACGATCTCTACCTGGTATGATAGGTATAAGGAAATAATCCTACTTACTGGAGGGCATCCATTGGGGGTTCTTCGAATACCAGAATGCATGGCGAGAAGGAAAGAAAGTCACGTATTCTGACGTCAGATGGCACGAGGATTATGTAGCCAAACTCTACCCTCATGACTTTACCTGACCCCGTGCTCAACCTACTCCAACTACTACTAACAGGCGCAGTCGTAGGTTGATTTACATAAATCTGACAGCTCGATAGAAGCTTAATTAATTAATTAAGTACAAACTAATCTTTATGAGAAATATGTATACTTTTCTTTAGCCAGTTCAGTAACACACGAGGCTGTTTGGTCCAACTATACTGTGGTATTCATAAACACGCTTTTGTTCCGAAATACCATGTTTAACTGACCACTCGATCTTTACATTTTTATAATTAACCGGGTATTAGAAACAGCTTGTGGTAAGTGACGTCAGATTTCAGGAGCATCCGGTCTGTGTCTGGCTTCAAAATAGCGGCGGCTCACAGACAAATTATAGTTGATTCACCAGCACTTCGAACTGGTAATGAATCAATATGTGGTTTATCGTGTTCATATTTTTATATCATTTGTAATCTGCGTGAACATATTTGAATTACTCCGAAAAATTTGAACTGAACATGAACTGAATGTTCATTTAAATTACGTTTTATTAGAAGATTAATTTTCTTTGCATTCTGACAACGTCGAAATGTTTTAGTTAACGCCATCACAGAAACACCCATAGACATGTATGATAAAATAAAAACAAACCATGCACATTTGGAAAACGATTAAACTTATTTACAAAAATATGGTGTTCTTTCTTCAATTTCAATACGGATAAAGTATATTCAATGAAGTGTTCGAGTTAAACACGAACCATTCAATATTATATGCACAATAAAAGAAAAACTGACTAAAGTGAATATAAATTCTGCAAACGATCCATAAGAAAATATCTGTTGCTGCTGTTGCTGTTTTTAAAACGCATATATAGGACACAACAATGACCGAATGGCTTGTATAGTTGTCTAAGCATTGAATACCACGAAATCTAAAACTATAATACATATCACGTGATGGATCACAACCTATTTTGTGATTTGTCCTGGGACGCTCCTGCGTGACACAGTTATTGGTCACACTGGAATTATGGTCTGAGTTGACGTAATTTATTTGGATTTAAAAAAAAAACTTTTGATACTGTCCCTCAGACAGAACGCAACAATTATATTATATTCATACATAAATACAGCAATTTGCAAGTTGAATAGATCGTTAAATTTTAGTATATTCAACGAATTAAATAGCTGTAGTGTCTGTTCATTATATTTGACCTTAGCCACACTCCTAATAGCACGCTTTCGCATGATTTCGATTTTGTTGATCTGACGTTTATATGTGAAAAACATTAGGTAATATGCATCTTACCTGATTATACAGATTAACTGTAATACGCGCGCGCGCACGCACACACACACACACACACAGGTTCGTGTTTTCTTTTTACCAATTTTGTAATATTTGATATAAAGGGTTAGTGACGAGTAGGTCATAGAATTTATTGGATTTGTATGCTTATGAGGTATTTGACCCTCCAGCAAATATCACAAGGCATATTATGCTGCGGTTGAGACGTTCCTTTTTCTGTGCGTGGAGACTGTATGTTTCCAGGTCCATGCGTTCTAAGAAAAGTTGATCTAGAGCTGTATATTCCGTGCACTATTTGCGTCTTTGGAGGCACGCCGTTTAAGTGTTTGGCCTGGTTATCCAGCATTTAAATGACTGTAGCAGACACAGTACGCTCTTAAAGCACGTACTCCTGACTCAGGAATAGAAACACTGCATCGCATCTCGAGCGGTGGCATTGGACACGGCTCGTGCGCGGTTGGTGTGTTTTATATAACAAGTTTAGTTGTATATATAATTCACCTTAGTTGTTTGTGGGAATAGAATTATCTTTCCTAGGTCCAGTTATGTCCAGTCTGTACTATGACATTCAAGGCTAACTTTAGTCTCCTTGTCATTAATAAAACCCTATTTTATAATTATAGTTTGTATAGCAAACATTAGGATTTTGCTTGGCGGCTTAGGGACTGGCGAGACATTACACATGTCTCAGCAAGAAAAGTCGCCACTCTGGATTCAGTCCCCTGAAGAAACGTCCAGAGTTTGAATTCACGGTTCGAGATTCTCTGTGCCTGTGCCTTATTATACACAGCTACACACACACACACACACACACACACACACACACACACACACACACACACACACACACACACACACACACACATATATATATATTAACAAATAGTGCATACGTAGTAATTTTTTCCAATATATACACACAACACTTCATGCACACACTGTTCTGGACATGATACTGTCGCATTTGAACCATTTTAATTGTTTGATGTAGAGTTTAAGTTTTCTTCTTCTTGGCAGTTTTAGCTTTCCTTGGTCTACACGAAATCTTTAAAAGCAAATTGACTAATGTGTTATTAGAAATTGCAAATTGAATTTGCGTGAGAAAATATGTGCAAATACCATCATAGCCAGTACTTTGTTTTGCTTTTCAACGAATTGATGATCTGCAAAACCTCATCGGGACTCGTGCGTACTAAATATAAAGAATTGGCACTAGAAAGTTATCATATGCTTCTTTACGCGATGACCTTTGCATGTGTTGCTTCCGAGTTGCCATTAAGAATGTACTTTTTGTATAGTTTATCATTTGTTTGTGATGACTTGAGGAATCCCGACGACATCCATGATTCTCGAATAACGTGATTTTTAAGAATAATCGCTTCTTTTGCAGGTGCAAATTTGTCAATCACTTGAGATACAATATCACTAAAATAGTTGTACCCCTCCTCGGCTGTCATATTGTCAAGAACAGACCAATTACTATTAGTTAAAGAAGTAATTATATTGTTAATATTGATTTCCGACGTAGATCTACATTTTAATTTTAGAGGTGCCTTATCTTTATGGTTTCTGTTCCTTGTTGCAAATGTGAAAATCGGTAAATTGGTCTGAAAAGTCAACATTCCTGGAATCGTTTTTACGTTATTATTACCTTTAACATATATGTTATAGTTGCTGAACTGTATGTTATTCTCGTTGGTTTAGGCGGAATAAAAATGTTTTGTGTTTCCCGTAATCCGACCGACCGACCGTAGAAATTTGCTAACTTTTTATTTTATTTTTCGAGTGTCTGTTTTGGGCTTGTTTTCCTTGAAATCTCGTGGTACTCTGATAATCACACGAGTTTTACGAAATCTCACACGAGATTTCAAAAAAGAAACGTCAATCTCCCCTACGCGGGCTGGATAAAGGTCGGGTCTTGACCTCCCAAGCGGCGTGCAGCGTGTTACTTACTTATATATGCCCACAAGCGGTCTATATTCTGTAATATGTGTACGAATCACTTCGCGATCACGCGTTGTAAAAATAAAAATTAAATAAAATGATAAACCTACCTACCTACCCACTTTTTTAAAAGCTCGTTACCGGAAACACAACACATTTTTTATTTCGTCTAAGTAATAGTTGGAATAATTTTTTTGGAATAGAATATGTCCAAAACGCGTTTATGGCCTATAGTGGGTAAGAGCGTGAGACATTCTTACTCATGATCGTGCAGACGGTCGGAGGTTCGAATCCCGGCCGGGGCGCTATAGTAGGAGGAGTTCCTCATCCGACCAGGCAACTGGCAAGGTAGTCTCCGCTGAATATGTCATCTAGTGTAAATTCTAAATTTATTGATAATTAGTTCCCGTGGTGAAGCAGTAAATTACAGACCAATAAGGGAGGCGTTCTCCCTCATTTGGGGGTAGCTAAGCCACGTAAAAGAACTGCCATTTCACCCATTTTTATTATTACAAATAAATCAGAGGTATTTGCATGAGTATTAATTTTGGCAAAATCAATATCTTGGTAAGTTGCCAAGATTTGGTTACACTTCTCAGTATTAAGCTTTTCTTATATATTATTAAAACGCGCAATGGACGTCTTCTCGTTTGTATCGGGTTTTCTGTCAATTTCTCCAGGAATTATTTTATGTTCAACCGATTTGCATTCTATAGATACACTTTCAAACTCTCCGTCTACATTGATGCAAATATCATGCCTCTCACAATACTCAAAACCATCTTTGATGTACATCGCTACACCACCACTATTAGAATTTGTCATATTTCAATAAATAAACATGTAGCCCGAGATACTGTACACGTGTGCATTTTGTCTGTTAAAAATGCATAGTTTTATGACGAGTGTAGCTAAATCGGTGTATACAATAATACAGAGTATTATGAGTAGTGATACACTGTACACGTCGGAAATGTGTCCACATTGACGAAAATTGCTTTATGTCAAGAGCTATTAGTCATTGTATAGTATACCTTTCCCCACTTTGTAGATCACTGTCTGACCGCTAGGGGGTGGTGGTACTTGAGCCTGGAAGCAGTGCCATGAGAAGGGAATCAAAAACGGTTATTGCCCTGTGCCAGGATTGTGGGGCTTGTAGTGTATGGCTAAAACTATGGATTGGAAAGCGGCGAGGCGAGAGGGACGAGTTTCGCTGCCCGGCCGCAGTAGATGTCCGTGATATGTCCGTTTAGAAATCTGTGAATAGAATTATAATACCCTAGAAATGCATCCATTTTAGGCCCAAAGCGTTACTCAAACACATAGCCATCACATCCTGTCAGGCTGTCGTTTTTATGGATGAGTGAACCAATCGCTACATAACGGCACTGCAGCTGCGGAGCCTGGATGCCGCGACCCTTCGGCTGTGAGTCCTATACGTTCTAACTAACTGCGCTATCACGGCTCGAGAATAATAATTTCCGAAACTTACATAGATGCCTTTGCAGCTGTTCAGCAGCAGTCAGTCCACCCCCGGCTGTACATCGCGAGCGGACTATAACGGGTCCACGCCTCCCCAGGTAATTCGCCGACGAAGACTTTGACGAGCTAATGACCGAGATCCACAGCATAACTCTGGAACGGAGATGAAGTAGGTTGGTCGCTGGTGGGAGATCTCTGTGCCCGAGACCGGCCTACGAACATCTCTGGAGAGTAGAACTAAAACAAAATGAAAGAGAAACAACTACAGGAGTTGCAAGACCTCGAATATCAGCTCGCCGTGCGGTGGGCACTGTGTAAGGCCAGTCTATATGGAACCGAAGAGTTCGCCAATCCCGTCTTGCGCAGTGCACCGATGCATTCCCATAAATTCCGGCTTAGACTGTATATCGCGTTTGTAAATCTGTGTGGTGGTGCACCCATCCTTACTTGCCTCTTACATGAGGTCGGCCTTCGGAATAGACAAATCTAACTGTTGATGTGAAACGAATTATGGGGCTGGTAAATAGATTTGCCAAACGGCTGTCGAGACTGACACCACCCGATAATATTCCTTCGGATTGTAGCGGATTGAAGACAACTTGCTATTCATTTACCAACAGAGCAATAACCCTCGAACGGGATTGCGAGCAAAAATCGAAACCTAAGCAGCGGGCCCTTCCGAGTTCGGCGCAGACTTAGATATACCTATCACCTGAGTTCTAATTTCGAGGTGGGCATATCTGAAGGGTGTTTCATTTTTTTTACCTTCCCTTCATTATCTTTGGAGGTCCCTCGGTCCATTTAGACTACCATGTGCACAAAGGTGGCCGTGAAACACCTATCATTCTCGTTCTGATTGATTCGGCCGACGAGCATACAGACGGTGTTTCAACCTGATTTTTGTCTTCCATCCGCTTTTTACCCTTTCTTCCGGGTGCGTCAAGAGCGCATGCGTGTCGTCGTATTGGAACATAAAAAATTCTGGGTATTGCGGGAAGAATACGATCGCGGAGAAGAGAAGCGGAAATGGAAACACAAGGAAGAACTCGAGTGATTGGAACTTCGGCGAGCTCTCTACCGTGGGGTAACACGTGATTGCTCTCAGTGGCGTAGCGTGGGGTGTGCGAGGTGTGCGAGGTGTGCGGACCGCACAGGGTGGCCACTTTGGGGGTTCCCAATGCTATAGTTTTATTATTTTCTTGTGATGTTGAGATACTTTTATGGAAATGGTTGTTTTGCCAAATGGCTGAATTTTGAATTTTGAAGTTTGGGCCATTTGTAGTTGCGCAATTTCACCCAAGATAATTTTTTATATGCGTGTGTTTGTTGCAGTCGAAGCTGTGTTACGTTAAGGAAGGAGGCAACCAATTTGGCTACCGTACATGGCGGCCAAAACCCAAGCTACTCCAATGCTTGCTCTGTTCTGTATCCCTGTGTGTGTACCTAGAGTAAAGTTGTCTCCGATTTGCATTCGCCCTCCTCTTTGTGCAAGCACTTCCAAGATGGCTGCCAGCCACTTGGAGTCTATCGGGGAGATGATTGCGATGAGGTTCCAGGCCACCTCTCAGCTGTCCCTCGACTGGATGTACCTCGACTACCCCCACCGAGATCTAGAGATACTCGAGAGCTACTCAGAAAACTAGAACTCAAGACCTAATCTTGTCTACATCGGTCTCGATCTAACACCTAGCCCCGACCTTGACATACAAGAGATTTGTACTGAACAAAATGTATAACAATTACAATTCATGGCAGTATGCACACAAGTCATAATTCTAATAAAATGGACTAGGGCGGTGTAGTCACCATCTTTAAGAAGAAGAAAAATATCCATTTTTAATAACTGTCGTTTACTTTCCTTATATAATAACATCAAAATAATGTACAGTAGGACGGATGATATTACTAGCTTCAGGATCATGCGCCATCACAACGTCCCGGGTGATTCTGATCAAGGCTCCAGAACGAAACAGTCGTGCGAGTCGCAGCTACTATTCGCATCCAACGACTTCTTTAAAGTCCTGGATAATAACACCGAGAAAAATCCAAAGTTAATACACTTTGCCAAAGCGTTTGACACAATTATACACGAACGAAAGCTACACAAACCGGTAACTAGTGGAAAATAGGAACGTGCCACCCCTTGACTGTGTCCCCTCTTACAAACGGGGATCAGATGATTGTCAGCACTGGAGAATCATCGGATATCAAACCTCGCACATCTGAAGTGCCATAAGGAATCCAACTAGAGCAAACTATTATTTTCTGTCCTTAATATCAAGTATTAAGTCCTTGTTCGAGTAGCACATGACAAGATAGTTTCATTACTTTGTTATTATAATATATCGTACCATTGTATTGCCATTTGAAAACTATATACTTTTCTTACTTTCTATATACGTATTGTTTATCATATGTATACGTAGAGGCCATCGCAGCGCCCCATCTGTTGTGTTCCCTGAGACTTGCATACGGTCACGGACACACAGTCATGTCAACTCAATGCTGCCAGATCTATGACTAACTTTATTCAGCCTGTCCACTGGTACTCAACACACTGATCCAGACATCACGTGATAATCGTTACCTTGACCTAGGTCTATATGCGACAGTGCTATTAATATAATGTATTCCAAGGAACTAGATATATAACACTATTCATTTTGAGTAGCAGACGATAGTGAAAATTTGTGCTCTGATGAGGTACATCTTTGGGCGTTTGACAATTTGTTTCGTCTGCGGACATGATTTCGTCATGTTTTATGCTGTAGAGACAAAAGGATAACAACTAACTGCCGTGGATAAGCTGAACATTGACTCTAAATTTGACATCGGAAGGAATGCTTACAGAAACGGTCACAACAATGGCATGGCCAATCGACGAGATGATTGCGTTAATCATAAAATGGTGTACACCGTTTTGAATTAAATTCTATATTATTTATAAATTGATTTGTATTGGTTTATTTTGGTTTACATGCGCTTGTGTACGTGTTACCGCTGTGTACCACACCACGATATCGACGTCCACAGGCTGATCTTGATATACATCATTAATGGGAGCAAAAGTGGCTGATGGGTGAGCTCACAAAATGTCAGTTTCTCGGAATCATACGAAAGAATTTTGTTCCTGTGGGCGTCATACACCGCTCATGGTCTTAAAATTGTCAACGGATATACCGTCAAGCACGGTCAATAAATAAATACAATTTCCGGTTCCCTAACGTCAAGCACACAGCAAAGGAATACGACCGTCAGTCGGAACCTTCGCCGAGCACATAGCAGCAGCAATAATAGAAGCTGTTGCAGCAGCAACAGCAATAACGACAACAGCAGCAAAGAAACGAGCTTATAATTCACTTGTACGTCTCATACGTCGAGACGGGATGGCGCAGTAAGTTAGAACGTTGGACTCGTAACCGAAGGGTCGCGGGTTCGAGACTCCGGAGCGGCAATGATGTCATGCGGCGCCTGGTTCACTCAGACAGAAGTGAGAACCCGACTGGACGTGATGGCTATGTGTTTGAGTGACGCTTTGCGCCTATAATGGCGGCTTGCGTTGTATGCTACCTTGGGAGTTGAGGTTTGTGCTGGATTGAAACAGATCTGAGTCGGATAATAATACTATAAAGCGTCTTATAACAGAGGAATATCTACCTCTAATTTGGCTGTGCCATAGACACGGAATCCGACGTATCAATACGAAGCTCTGAAACTGTAAATAAAGAATTAAGTGATTTCACAGCCCAGTCACTTAATTAATTCATAGCCTACAATTTGCGATCACTTGACAGCTGATCAGAAAATAATTGAACGTGGTTTAGGTTATTTCACAGCTTTTTTTGTGTGTGGAAGTTTTTTAAATTAAAACAATTAGGTATATATGAGGTAAATGCATACAAACATACTTTCATCATGTCAGTTTATCATAGTCCATAAATTTTTATTTATTTGGATATATACATATAATTATATATACAGCTATTATAACGCAACCATAGTACAATTCACCATATATTTATCATGTCCATTTATCATATATTAACTTTAAAAAATATAAGTTCATTTAAAATTATTATTATTATTATTATAAATATTCTCCAGTCTACTGTTATACCTAAACACCAACATCTTGGTCTACACCAAGAAACGGCCAGACTTAAACATTAATGGGATAAAGACACGCAATCGCAAACATTCCAACCTACTCCCCAGATACGGATACAAACAATATAGCCTACCCCGCCATATATGGACACAAACTTTCTAGCCTACCCCCAGATACGGACACAAACAATATAGCCTACCCCCAGATACGGACACAAACATTCTATAGCCTACCCTGAGACACGGACATAAACATTCTAGCCTACCCCCCCCCCCCCATATACGGACACAAACATTCTAGCGTACTCCCTTATACGGACACAAATGTTTTAACCTACCCCCAGATACGGACACATACACTCTTGCAAACCCCCAAATACGGACACATACACTCCTGCAAACGCCCAGATACGGACACATACACTCCTGCAAACGCCCAGATACGGACACAACCATTCTTGCAAACGCCCAGACATGGACACAAACATTCTTGCAATGGCCCAGATACGGACACAACCATTCTTGGAAACACCCAGACACGTACACAAACATTCTTGCAAACGCCCAGATACGGACACATACACTCCTGCAAACGCCCAGATACGGACACAACCATTCTTGGAAACACCCAGACACGTACACAAACATTCTTGCAAACCCCCAGATGCGGACACAAACATTCTTGCAAACGCCCAGACACGCGGACACAAATACATACACGCACGTGCGTTCGTTGTTCTTATTGTTGCTGAGAAAGCAGGCGGCTTACTTATGGTGCGTGCGTGTGAGTGTGTGTGTGTGTGTGTTTTCAATGTTAGAGCATCTTCGCGGAAACTAAATTAACATGACCATAGTGGCATAGATAGTACCCATCATCGAGAATGTCTGCAGTTATTATTGAGATTTTATCAGAAAAAGTGTTAGATGAAGTTTAATGTAGACTGGTGTAATGGACGACATATCTCTGTCAGAGAGTATCAGTCAACGTCGGTGAGACAGGATTTTGTGAAGAATACTTGAAGATGCCGTGACGTTCTGTGACTTTTGAAAAATGCAGTATCAAAGAATAACACATAAATTACTGAAACTTATTAGAACTCTCTCCCTCTCTATATATATAATGCAGTCTATTTGGCTTAGTCAGAACATAGATCAATATAAACTTGTATAATATTAATGATAATATATAATAATGCAATAATCTTATATCAAATACATTAAAGTGTTTAAAAATTATTAATATTTTTTTTCGAAGTAACGTGTATTAGCTGGTGAAGATGAAGATAGACTGTCCAAGCTTCACAGTAGACTTAATAGGCACAGGAACGTATTCGGTCAAATTATTATATTATCTGTACCGATAGTTAATATATGTATAGCTATCATATTGTCCATAATAGGCTTAAATCTCGTTTAGATCACTGTATAATGAAATTTTATTCGACAGGTGGCATCTTATCTATGGAGAAGCAATACGTTAGACATGGTCAGATTCAGGATATATGGACTGATCTCATTATAATATCACATCATATATATATATATATATATATATATATATATATATATAAGGGCTTGGACTAAAGTCTTGCATGTCTCAGAATTTATGTATTTACAAATAAGTCCTATTTTTCTGATAATAACAGGATTTATATACATATAACATTCACCTCATTTGTCGATTCCCAGAGTATTGTTATCCAATATAAACCCTAGATTTATGGAAGACGTGGATGAATCTATATAACTAGATACTATCTTAATGCGAAGATTCTGTTTTCTTCAAATGTTGATTGGGTGAGAAAACAGTGAATTCGGTTTTATCCTTATTAAACTTCAGCATATATTGCTGTTCGTATAAATAACAATGACATTTATTAATAATACCACCAACTGCTTTGGAGACGTACGTATTTCCATGAAGCTGGGTGCTCATCACATCACTAGTGTCAGTAGTGTAAAGTTTCTTGGTATATATATATATATATATATATATATATATATGATGGAATGGAGTGGACGGAACATATCAATCATGTAGTGAACAGAATATTCAGTGGTTCATATGCCATAAAATCTGGCAGGAGATTTCTGTCAACAGATAATCTTATATTACTGTACCATAGCCTGGTCCATTCACATTTATCCTACGGCACCATACTATGGGGAGCTGCATATCAACATAGGCTACATAGGCTAGAAATAACTAAAAAAACGATGCATACGAAATGTTTCCTACAATGAACACACAAGTCCACTGTTCAGGAAATTAGCAATACCTAAATTAGAAGATATTTATAAATTACAGTTGTGCAAACTGATGTACTCCTACGTACATGATAAACCATCAATCCCACTGTTCACAATTTTCTCTATAAATGCAGAAATTCACGAGTATAATACTCGACAACGATTCGGCCTACACGTGCAAAAAGGCTGACGAGTAAAATCGCAAAAAAAACATTCATTCACCACGGGCTCAAATTGTGGTCAAATTTGCCTCCTGAACCGAGAATAAAGAATTCCATCAAATCATTTACAAATTGCCTGAAAAAAAAACACCCCATAACTCAATACCAGACTAATTAACATCGCCATATTGCCATCGTCTACATCACATCACATGCCACTTTAACGGTCTCAGATGTTGTAAAGTTATGATACCTAATTATTATTACATATATTTATATTTTATAATCTGCGGAACCAAGACGCGTGTGGTAGGCACATGGGTCTCGCCACTAAAACAGATCAAACATTTAGCCGATGAATGAAGATATTGTATCATTGTACAGTTTGAAATAAATATTGATTGATTGATTGATTGATTGGTATACATAAAGTAAATCTTTGGTCGTAAAGGTGATTCCTGTGGTACACCAAAATGAAGACGTACATCTGGTGATCTTTCATCCGTGATTGAAACACGTTGAGTTCTGTCGGCGAGGTACGACTTGACCCGAGTTAATGCCTTTTCACTGATGTCAAAGGAAACTCCTAAAACCAGATCATTGCAGTCATGGATGATCCTTCATCAAGACTCAAGAGGTTTGGCAATATCACTGTCCACTATCAAGAGAGTAGTTTCTGTTGATTGACCTGTCTGGGTGGTCATTGTGCTCGGAGTACTCTTCTGTACGTGCTGCAAGCAACAGACGAACATCCCATCCACTGAATGTTTGAAGACTTCTGAATCTTCTTATTAAGCTGGAATTAGACGTGTGTAAAACGTCCCGATATTTGTTCTGATTACTTCGTCTATGCGTTGTATGTTATGGTAACAAGTACGGCCAGTTTTTTTTGTCTTGGTGTAACAATTATTCGTTTTTGAACAGTGCAAGTTTCGACAAATGTTAGAACACGTCTTAATTCTTCTTCCGTATTGTTATAATTCTTAATACAACTGACTCAACTGCGTGGACCAGCGATTCCCTGCGAGTACTCGTGGGTAGGTTTTCGCCAATATCGCAAGGTTATAATATAGATAGGTTTCTACGAGTCCTACGGATGTTGTCTTATTGCCGGCAGGTACACGCCACTGGAACCCTATTAATTTTTATTTTCAGTGCAAGTGTACTGGCCTATCAGAACGTCCGAAATATGCAACCTGAAATTTATACACATTGAAAATAATAATACATCGGTCAAGGTCGGAGAATATTAATACTAGGCTTATCATGCACCAGACATTGGGTCAATTCCATTTTCACTCAATTCTATTTGGTCAATTCCACATCAGATTTACTAATTCCAATTTTTACCTACTACTTTTTACTATGAATAGGTACCGAATACCTACTTGAAATACCTACTCCTGAATAGTTTATATTCCAAATAGGATTGTCATGGAAGAAATATTTCTGAATTTAATAATTAAATGTTAAATTAATTTCTGGATTTAACTTTCTGTAGCAAACTTCAAATTCCAATTCCATTTTTTTTTAAATAAACAATTCTAAAATTGAATTGACCCCATGTCTGGTTTACACAACTGGATTTAAAGCAATTTTTCTCTTCACTTATATTTGACTGTCTTAACAGGATAGATACATGCTATTTTATTATGATGGCATGTTTACTTTATACTTTTCTGTAATTAGTCATGCATTATCCAACCAGGTGGCAGTCGTTTTGCTTTTGTCTCATAAATTATTTACAATTTTAAATAATCCTAGTTTGTGTGTGGCATAATTATAAAAGGGGGATTTATACCGAATAAACGAAGTCAAATATTTGCCAAAACCAATTAAACATGGTCATGGACCTCTCTCTAAAGAGATAATACGCATCTGGATGGCTAAGCCAGTAGAGAAGCTGACACAAGACCCCCAGAACCAGTGTTTGAATCCCAGTCCAGGTCTGGAGAGCATTTGATATTTTATACTGATTGGCTGTTTAGAATACCATGTTCAGAAATCAGTCGTAAAAGAACATTTAGATAGTAGATGTATTAAAATTAATACCTGGATTTTGTGTAAAACTGAATTTTTACTAATTCAATCATACCAAAAACATAGGTAAAGCTAGGAATGAATACCTAGGGTGCGCAAACGTGAACTGAAGGAGTGCAAAGAAACAATGCTGCACATGTTCAATAATAAATATTAGTCCATGTACGGCTACGCAAGCGACAAATATACCAACTGCCCAATGTTCGGCCATTGGCGAATAGAAGTGATGAAAATGCCGGCACACAGTACACAAACACCTAAAAACAGTTACTTGACCTGGCAGAGAAAAAAAACCCCAACAACTTTATTTAATAACAGAACGCTTTATCACTCACTATACAGAAATAAATTACCAGGCAACCAAATGTCATGGCACCACAACAGAACACTGGTACGGCAAGGTAGAACTTGGTCAATTAAAGCAACTACTATAAATGAACAACAAATTAAGAACCGAGTATTTAGTTTCTACACGAAACAAAAGACAACCTGGTCTCGCAATAATAATACATTCAACGCATAAAGATTGTGGATTACATTATCGTAAAAATCTTGTAAATAAATAAAAATACAATTATTGTCTGCTACACACTTATAACTTTATTGTACGCCATCATTTAAAAAAAAACACATGAACACTTGTATATGACAATGTGTTGTCACAAAACTATGTCTAACAGAGAATATTCTAACATTAAACAGCTCTTATTTATAAACATGTTATTCATATATATATAAACTAGCGGGATGGCAGATAAGCAACTGACCAAGAGCCAGGATAGGGAGAGACTTTGTGCATATTTAAAGTTACAGATTTGTCATAATGGTTAAGGGGCCACTCCCTAGTAAAACATCCCACATATATGAGTCCGATTAAACCCTTCAAACTGGAGGTTTGCCACCCAATCTTCTAACCATGTACCATCGGAGTGCCTCAGTTAATGGAGAACTGATTAATCAAAAGTTGTGTGTGTATGGACTACCTAGACATCTTTTGACATAAAATTTCAGTGTTTACACCAGACATGGGATCAATTCCGTTTTGTCAATTCCACTCAATTCCATTTCCACATCAAATTTATCAATTCCAAATCTATCAATTCCATTTCTTAGGTACTCAGAGTACCTACTTGGAATACCTACTCCGAGTAGTTTATATTCCAAGTAGGATTGTCACAGAAGAAATATTTCTGAATTACAAAACTTCAATTCCGATTTTATCAATTCCAATTCCATTTTTTTTTAAATAAGCAATTCCAATTCCAGAATTGCCCATCAATTCCAGTCCCGGAATTGAATAGATCCCATGTCTGGTTTACACAACTGTATTTGAAGCAGAACCAAGATACACAGCAACATATGTCTCCATATGCACTAAATACTAGACGACAGTAAACACCAGCAGTGTATGAGTACGGTGTACCACCCTGTATCAGGTCAGATAAAACATCACCAAAGTCATACGTGGACAGAATAATTTATTTAATGGCATATATTAACACAGACGCTTTATATACAATATACAGACTGTAACTTCTGCCCAGGTTGACCTATTTTAAGTGGTGTGTGTGCATATATAAATATAAAACTTGTCTGCATTAATTAGTTTTATACATGTAAAATTATAATTGCCCGAATCAATGCCTTGATGCAGCAAATTTTCTATCGTTGCAACATAATGCTTCTCCGGTGATCAGTGTTTATATTTTGTTAAGCGTCTTGATTACAAGATACCAAGAGGACAGCATGTCATGGCATAAACAAATACTGAACGACACGGAGAAAACACCATCAATTTGTCCATGGTTCTGATGCACAAATGTGTGCATCGTAGTAAACACAGTTCTATTTATTACATAAACACCTAACCTAAATTGACATTGATTGTGAAGAAGTCTCGTCAGGAGCCACCTCTACTGGGAAGGGGGTGGAGTTCTACCCAGGCCAAACTTTACCAGCTGTTTAGACCCCAGTCCGAGTGTAGGGACAACACCAGTGCTGGGTCACCTATAAGAAAAATCTGTTGCCCCTCGAGGTATTAATTTTTGTCTTTTGGTTAAGATTTATTTGCTAATGAATGCAAACCATCAGCCAGTTAATGAGGTATGGCACTGACCATTAAGCAATGAGTGAGTGGGTGGGTGTTCTGATAAACTCCTGCAATGGGAAATAAGATGAGCAGATGAACGACTCCAGTGTTGCAGAAAACGCTCGGGATTCACGATGGGACTGCTCTCTATGGGTCATAACAAAAATGACAACCTGCTTAAAGACTACCTGTTTTAAGGAGAATCTGGAGATATCTCGAAAGGTTTCTCTTTGGAGAGAGGTTTCTTCTGCATTACCATTTTGTAGTTTATAGCCCCAAAAATGTACTATTTTTTCATGATCTCATAAGCTGACTGAGTCCAGAAAAAAGGTAACCTCAGTTATAAGCACGGCCAACCACAAACCTGACTTTTATCTGGGAGTGTAAATGTTCAAAGGAACAAGGCGAAAACTCTCTACAGAGAAAAATGTCGGCCAACTGCAGCGACTATACACGAGCACCGAAGACAAACATATACATCCAAATACGATTTACGAATAACAACGAAGTAAATAATACTGATTGCTGCTTGAATGATACATTTTTGTTTACATGAAGATTATACATTGTCACATGATCTAGCGTTCCACTTCCAGATAAACATTTAGTCCAGTAAACGATATTTGTTACGTGTAAACATTTCCAGTAAATGGTTGTCCTACGAATCCATCATTGGATTGCCTAATAAATCCATCATTGGACTACCTAATGAATACGTCCACCAAACTATTGGTGTGTTTGACTTGACACTGTGGCACACCGACACGTCACAGACTGACGAGACTGCACACCTAAGGAGTGATTCTTGCCTGCTAGCTGCCTACTAGCATCATAACCGGCCTAGCGAAACGTCTAGGCAAGTCTGTGGGCAAGATCAGCGAAAATAAACACATCGCTCGAAATATTATACACGATTCGGGAGGAACCAGATGGACTGAAGGCAGCACTGGGAGAAGACATCGTCTGGCAAGATAGGGTCACTAGGTACACACGGTGGGCCATCTAATTACCACAACATCTGGGGCTGCCCACGACTACTTGTGGCACCAACTTCTATATACACGACACACAACTAACTCATCGACCGGCTGATCAATTCGGTGTTTCTGGGGAGGGGACAATAACCGAATGGATATGGAATAAATAATTAGCATTTTGGTGATCAGCACCAAGGTATGAATAATTACGGACACTTCCATCTAATTCTTACCCCTTTGGATGGGGAGCATCCAATAAGAAACTCAAAAAACAACAACAATAGGTAGACACATGAGTGATGGTTAAAGGATATAGAATAATACAGTAATACATGTCACGGTATTTGCTCCCTTTCAGTCTGGGATACAGTAACGCTCATGGCATCATGTGGTGTCAAAACAAAATGCACAGATCACCAGTGTGAAGACTTGTGTATGTGCATAATGACTTCCTAAACAGACCAGGTTCGGTTTATGGCAGGTGAGAGCACGCCAAAAGGTACATGGATGCGGCAGGTTTGCTGCATTTATATTATCCGACACCACTGTTGCTAGGCTTGTGTGTCTGCTGGGAAGACAACCATGAATGCTATATTAATAAACCAATATTAACCATGTACCGATATCTCATCTACGCATATGTGTGTGCTTTAAGTTTTTTTTAAATGTGTGTATGCTTCTGTTAGATACAATGTTACCATTGGATTCTACTGTTTACATAAGACATCAAGTCTGGATATCTATAAACCGACAGATACAGAATATTTGGGTTTTTTAATGACTGATACTAATTGTTAAAACACTGCAAACTAATATGTATATTCCGTAGCAATACTGTAATGAGTATGGTATTTAGGACAGACAAGATCACAGGAATACTAGTTATCATCACACATCCAATATTTCATCACTTAATAATGCCCTGCCTCACATCATCTGTGATAATAAATAGATCATTTTCTGGTCACGTACAACATACCCTGGTTGTGTTGCAATGTCGCTGTACATAAATGTACAAATGAGCCCAAATGGAACATTATGCAGTGTGTGAATGGCAAAATCCAGGTGGGATAAAAAGAAGTTATGGTTACAAAGATTAAGGATGGACAGGCCAACGTGTAAAATGGAATAACAACAACTTTTCAGCTCAAGGTTTAACCACGTCTTAGTTGCCACATTAAGCGATGGCGCCTGCCATCGTTTCTTAACAAACTTTAGGTTTACTGTGTTAACCATATTTACAGGTGGCTATTGTGGATAGGGCACTATTTTCTTGTCCATATAGATGCTAATGACCAGTCGAGAGTGCAATGAAAAATAGAAAGCATTCATCAGGAGTATTATGTGTTCAGCTAATGATCTATACATAATGATAACAATGTATAATGCCACAATGGAGGTGATTTGGTTCTCTGTAAAGGAGAACAAAGGTCAGTCATCAGTCAAACAAATACTATCTGCAATATTGATTATGTATAAATGAGGGTACTAAATGAATAAGCTGCATACATGTAAACAATTAAATAGGCTCTGTGTCCCCCCCCCCCCATCCACCACACATATGTTTAACAATAACAACAACAACAACAATTTTGAAAGATTATGCAGAAAATTAATCAAACATCTGCAAGTAATCTCGAGCTAGAAATAAAATGGCCATATATGGGTGTGAGGTTTTTTTATTCTAACACACGCACACACACAGTTAGTTATGATTAAGCCTCTGATGTCTAGCACCACAGTTAAGATATATAAAGATCTCTGCCATCACAAGTTGTAATCTGGTACGAAAACTTCCAAAAAAGCAGCCCATCTCAAGAAATGTACAGGATCTGCCGAGTCCAAATGGGACAGAATTAACAACAACCAACACTTATCGTATGAACAGCGAATATGTTGACGATTGTGGATCAAGATATTCTACACGAGAACAGCATCTTAACTTGCATTACTACAGGCAAACCTTGACATTTGTAGGACATCAGAATATAGATATCTTGTAAGCGCTGTGTTTGAGTACATCTTATTTACAATAAACATCTATATAAAGTGCAGAATGTTTGTATAACTGGTGAGGATTCAGTTTTTTCTCTCTAATTGTAACACATAAGCCATGGTAGCATTTTGAACACACAAAACACAGAATAAACCTGCGAGGAGATAAACATGTTAGATTATATCCAGAATTTCAGATATATCATCTGTAGCCTGTGATGTGATCTCGGATACAATCCATGATATAATATGCAGAATCTGTAACAAATAGATATGATGTTACAGGGAAGATCTTCACATCTGATGACACACATAATATCTTGCTAAACACCTAATTCTGACACAGATATGTAATATTCCCTCAGATTGGCTTAAAACAGCCTTACAAAGAACATCCCTATCAATGTGCTAAATGCATGAAATGGTGCCCTTACATTTTACATAAAACATGCGGAGTGCAGAGAAACAAAACAGAACTTTCCTCACATTATACGCCATAAAATTTCCTTATTAGTAGTACATAAAGTATAAATAGCTTACAAAAAAGCAGCTAATTCTCATATTTCAGATCTTAATGCTGAGTACGTTTGATAATCTGTGATAACACAACCAAGCATAAAACAATAATCATAAACAGGAACAATACGTGAAAACGAAATATAAACATTTGTATATTAAGTAGATGACCGTGAATTGTGGAAGATGGACATGTACGTACATAACCGTGTACCACACTATTTGGCAGCGACTCGGCAGTACAAACAGTCAAGAACACTTTGAATAGAGCGTTTGTGCTGAACATTTGCAAACAGTTATGAATTTAAATTAGCCGTTTTGGCGCGTCTTATGAGCAGAACCGAGTATCATTAACCACCAACATTTTGACCTATCAGTGTTTTCTGTAATATATTTCACATATAATACCGACTGAGAATTAATAACGATAGTAGCTGATTGGATGACACATTTCTTTGCATTAAGCTACCCTGATCTCTATGTTTGATGAACGCAAATGGTCACCGAAACTTACTGAACGTGGTACTCGCACGTGAATGTACATTCTGTTGATTGTACATGAACCCCCTCACTCTGCATATATATATATATATATATATATCATTTACAGTTGGGTATTAACTGGCCAAGTTCTAGCAAATGGATGAAAATATACAAATAATGCTTGACGAAAATATAAATGCAAAAAATGCTGGCTGTATAAAGGTATAGCTGATGATTAGCTGTAGCTATTCTGTTCTGTTCTATACATTAACATACAGCTAAGGACTAGCCCTGCACCGACCGAAGTATCAACTTGTGTCCGATGACTAAATACATGCTGCTTCATACAGACGTAAAGCTGATGACTGTAGACAAGCCATAAACGCAAGATCCATCCCACAATGCCGAGCGAACCGCTAGAATTCACTGAACATCTTCAGTTCGTCGCTCTTCAGAACGTATTTCAATTCAGTGTCTTCGATCTCTTCTGTATTCTCTTCGTCCGAGAAGCTCTCTTTACGCATTTTCCGCGGTGACGCATGCGCTTCAATCAGTGGCGACTTACACTGGACGTGGAAGTCTGACTTAGAGTTGGTCTTGTTCAGATTATTGTCGGATCTCCTTTCCGTGTTCAGCTCCTTTCGTTCGTTCGCGATGTTCTCCGTGACGTTGATTTCGGTTAAGGATGCCTGCTCTAGGAGCTGGTTTAAATGCATCTCAAATGAGTTCTCACTGGTCGTGGAACATCTGGATACCGAGTTGTTACCATTAGAATCAGGACTCGTCACGGATGTGGCGGATGGTGTAGTTACCGAAGTTCGCATCGACCTACGGTTCACTTTTGGTGGCGGATCCAGTTTTGGTGTGATGTGTAAATCTAGCTGATTGCCGCAAGCATCCTGCATCGGCATTGGCATAATAATCTGCGGTTCTCTTTTCTGGACATTCTCATAGTTGGCGTTGTTGGTTGTGACCGAGGTGCTCATTACCGTAAAGGGGTTTGACGATGAACGTAGAGGCAGATTGAGTTCGGGACGATTATTTGAAGATAATGAACCGGGTGTGTAGCTGTAGCTGCTCACCGAATGCTTCATGCTGGGACACGTGCCAGTCACACTATTTGCTCTAGACACGTACCAGGCATAGACCTCGGGCTGACTGTTACTGAAAGCCAGACTATCCGAAGACATCTCACGATGGCCACTGTCAGGCGACTCTGTAAACTCAACATTCGTGTTCTCGAACATACCAGCGCTGACTGGCTGATTGAGGCCTTCCAGTACCTTAACGTCAAACAGAGAACCAGGTTCAGGGGTTACAGCATCTGGTAAAGCTGTACTCTGGAAAGTTTTTTTTTCAAAAACAAATTAACTGATAGCAAAACAACAAAACTTATAATTAACTATCCAGACTGACAAATTAACGCCCACAATGGCACAAAATACTCCTTCATGTGAATAAAAAAAATTGTTTTCACAATTTAATATTTTCCCATTTACTTGCGCAGCTTCTTAACATGCTGAAGATATTCCTAAGATTTCACATTACACAATAATCAAGTTGTTATACTGACCTGAGTATTGTGATAAACACTTTGGGGCTGGCTAGACCCGGTGACCTTCACTTCCAGATACTGTAATCGTCCCACCAGTATATTAATATGCTCCAGTAACTCCCTGTTTTGTACGAGTAACTGGTGTGTGCGTGCCTAACAGAATAAATACATGTATGGCTAATCAGAATTAACGTCATCGCTGTTGTCATCAACACCATCATCATCATCATCATTATTAAATAATTGTATAGTTATGCAATATATTCTAATTCTCAAAACATTTGTTGTGATTCTCAATCTCAGTAATGACCGCACTATTTCTCCCACGGTATACTAAATTGCACATTTCAGTTAATAATGACATTGAGCTCATCAGCACGTCACAAACAATTAGAAACATAAAGCACTGATAGCTGTATAATTAGTCATTGTGCCAAAACTTCAATAATATTAAGATTTATTTGTTACTGTAAACGGTATAAAAGCTTTTTAAAAATGCTATATTAATACAGCACTTCTCATGCGCGTAAGTCCACTCAAGGGCACTTTACAAGTGTGGACACAAGTGGCCAGTACTTGGGAAATGGTTAGATAAAAAATTACCAGCCTACTACTTTTAACATCGGGTGACAAAATCTTATTCTCTATCTGTTTATTTAGGTCATTCTAATCATCTTGTCAGTTCAACCTTTCTTTGTGGCCATCTAGGAATAAAGTATTCTTGGGTGTGTTTTAATACATGAAAAGTGCTCAAAGAATAATTACAAAGAGATGAATTCAAAATTTGTTTTGGGACAATGACGGGTTCAGAATTCACCAATTTTGTCCTCGTGGATGTTGTAAGCTAACTCACACTCTTGTATATGGTCATGAGACCAACTCACAAAATAAAAAATTTGTGGAGCTATGATCTATCACAACTTTAAAATATATATATATATATATATATATATAGCGTTCATGTAGATACATGCTATATGGGAAGGAAAGCTTTAGATAACCAAATGAATCCCAAATAATACACCTAACAGTATATTGTATATCAGGAAAATCGATTCTGTCATTGTGACCTTTGTGGTAAGTAGGACTAGGAGTACCACAAGTCAACCACTGTTAGGCAGAACAATTAATAATAATAATTAATGCCATGCGGGATGTTATGGGGACATGTCTAATCATTTCTAAAATAAGCATAAGTTCATTTATTATTTACTAGTAGTCTGGTAAAATGCTTCACCGAGAGGTAGTCAATTTTGTAAGAAAAGTGGATGCATTTTTGTAAATGTCACTGGATGTTGTAGAAATTGGGGTATATGATGGAGAAATAATTTCATTAGATATGGAGACAGAAGTAGTAGGAATTTATTTTATCATCATCATCATCATCATCACTACTTTCTGACCATCAATACAGTTACCATACACACACACACACACACACACACACAGCTCCATACTGACCTGAGCCTCAATCCTAGCAGCTGTCTCCGTAGCCAGCTGATTCTTTAGCAGGTTGACCTGTGAGATGGCTATCTGTGTTTGTTGATTCTGCTGTTCCAGCTGTTGTTGTAGTAACTGTACCTGATGATGTAGGCTCAGAGGCTGGGATGCGTTGGCGGACTGATACAGAGAGACATCTAGTGGTGGCGAGGTGGGTGATGATATTGTACCGGCGACCTGGAGTGGGAGAAAAATCATTTGAATAATTCTACACACACACATGCACACATACTAAATCAGTGACCTGGAACTGTATTTTTACTTGGATGGATACCAAATCTGGAAGACTATAAACCATCCTCTCAGATTTTGAATGATCCTTTGTGCTTTACAATAAACACAATTGTCCAAGTGTAAATAAAGTTATACTGTCAAGTCGTAATCAATTAACCTAACTGTTAGGGAGATACAGTAATAATGCAGTTCATAGAATACCAAGATAATAATTTTATACCAGACAGCAATCTAGGGTTTTTCGGCCGGGTTTTTCCCCCTTTTCTGTCAGATAGTACACGAATTTGAGGTTCAATACTCAATTTTCTGTTGGTCTCGTTTAACTCAACTTACCTGACTGGGTTTGGGGCTCACTGTTTGTAACAACGTCTGGGCTTGTCTGAGGACTTCTTGAGGACTCTGTAGGGTAGACTCGGCAGGTTTTGGTGTACTCGTTGTAACAGGAGCCGTCTTTACCGAGATATTGGAAGGACCTGTAACAAACAGAATTATTAACAGAACTAGAACTAAAAATACTAATAAATTATTTCTGGCGCATTCAACTTTGAGTTGATATTTTTCAGTAGGACAAATGTTTAGGTACATCATTTACTTAGTGCTGCATTTAAAATTCATGCAACGATATGCAATTAGACAAATATTACTGATTAGAGAGCAACTGGATAAACACAATATAACTCTGTTATCCAGCCCATCTTATTTACCTTAAATGAATCAATTTTTTATAGCAAATTCGGATACACTTTAATTGTAAAGATGTTAACATTTTTCAGGTTACACAATCAATCAGCTTCCATAAAACTTACTGCTCTGAACCTTTGGTTCACAATCTTCCGAAGACTTTTCACTACCGGCTTCGTTACCGTCTTCTATCTGTTTGTTGTTACTGAGATTCATCTTGTGACACACTTCAAAAGCTTGACCAATTGTTCTCACAATACGCATGGCTTGATTCTGGATATATATATATATATATATATATATATACACACACACATATATACATAGTAATGATGATTGATGTTTTACGGCCACTTTTGTGCACATGGTAGGCTAAATGGGCCAAGCAACCTCTAAAGGTAATGAAGTGAAGTCGAAGATGACACACCCTTTGGATATACTCATGCCGAGATTCGAACTCGGTGGTAGTGATCTGTGATCCAACGCTCTACAGCTACCATATAAGTGTCTATTAGACTAACCAAAGAGGTGTCACTTCTCCAGCAAAGACCACAACGGAAGCATAAATATATGTATGGTGTTTGCTAACAGTTAATTCTCATAATAATAATAATGTATATTTAATAAAGTGCCCTTACTAGCAGGAGCTATTCAAAGCACTGTACAAAAAAATTTTAGATTTTTTTTTACCCCAAATAACGGGTCTGTGAAAACCCTATAAGAGATTTAAAAGATAATTATTATTTATCTGTGAAAGCGACCTTGAACAGGTGTGTTTTTAGAACGGATATTTTTTTCTTCAAGAAGACACATTTCTATTATTTGCCGGCAATCTATTCCACAAAGTGGAGGTTGCAACACTAAATGCACAATCAACCCATGACTTGAGTTGACACACAGTCACCTGCAATAGTATCTGACTGGATGACCTGAGTTTTGGGGATGACTTTCTAATGTATCACTATTTTCTTCCACAGCGTCACATCACAACTAAGAATATCAGTTGCTGTAGGCTTGTTAACTAGTTGAGTCGAGTTCTTTAATCTCGGTACTGGTTATACATATGATGCGCATATGAGGGGCATCAATCACAAGGGAAAACACATCCTGCAAACACAGGCATCACCTAGATTCGAACCCACAACCCAGAGATTTGCAACATAGTGCGGTAACCACAGCATCACTGGAATGCCCACTTGTTAGATAGTGAACTGGTATCTTTTTCAATGCAAAACAAAGACATATTTCACATGGAAATTCCCGATCAAGAAAACACCACACAAATTCTACAATTGAAACGCGTGTTCCGTTGTTTCATCAGCAAATGTTAACGACTTGATTTTGTTTAGAGCTAAAAAAGACAACCAATACAAACAAAATCTCACTCGTCAACCTCTCTGTTAGCCATAACGTGATTCGGCGGATAAGATCGTAGGCGGATTTGAAGAAAAAAATAAACTCAAAAATGACCAACCTTTTTGTAGGCCTTAAACACATTACATTTGAAGATGTTGGTAGAACCATCTCTGGCAATGTAGCTAAATATCTTCAGATCTTGCGAGTCATGCGACACATAGAATATCCTGGAGTACAAAAAAGTCAGTGATATTATTTTATAGAAATATTTATTAAGAAATGAACTATGCATTCTATAAAGATGTCATAAAACAACACGGGATAATGTAGACTATACTTTTAACAAGTACAAATATACTACATACTGACAATGAAAAAATAGTCTAGATAATAAAAAAAAATATATGGATCAAAATTCATAATTTAATTAAGAGCCAATTAATACAAAGCAGAGATAAAAATAGGTGAATACAACATTCACACAAGGAAAGTAGTAGGTTCTGAATGAAGTGAAGGTTGTCAACATCAGATAACCAGCAGTTAAATAACATCATTTGAATGAGACTAGCATCTTCCAAGTGTTAGACAGTGTACATATACTTATGAGGCCTTTTGTAGAAAGAGGCTAGCAACTCGGTACTATACTGTATACAACCCGATCGTGCACGCCATTTTTCATAACCAAGATGCAGCAGCTTGCGTGCAACAAGTGGCTCCAAAACTTGCCACGTTCATTGACTAAAAATCATGGATTCCATGCTCTTTGTCCAGTTACAAGTCAGCACATTTAAATAACTGATGATATTTTTGGTGATCCGTCGAGCACAGCTGATTGTCATTTAGATGATAAGCTCATCAAAATCATAGGAAACCTACAAGACCATGTCATGGAATAAATCCGTCTACAGCATATATGTGCATATATTAAAAAAATTAAGGTACGCATCAATCCATTACAAAAAAAATCTATGATACATTATATGTAGATTTATTTTGTAGTAAAGTATTAAAATAGGTCAATGTGCTCATAAAAGTGACTTATAGGAAAGGTTCACCAGGGAATACAGTAAGTAGTTTGATATGTTCCCTTTTATGTCCCAATCCTTTTTAAGAACAATGATCGCTTGCTACAAGTTTCCAGATTACATTTCTACCTCAGTTACTGTCTTATGACGTTTTTAAGAATATACAAATGTACAGGCTACAGATTACTAACATAATTTATCTTTCCTTATATTTAAGTTAAGTAACCGCCCTAATCTCCATAAATCTGCTGGTCTTTATGTCACTGAAATAGGCATACTATAACTAGTGAAAAGGATTAACGAGGATGTGTGCACCATTGTTCAACATTAATCTTTCGTAATTTTGTAATCATTTGACTCTAGTTTGAATCATTTATGATATAAAGTATTCAAATCTTAATAAGTATATGTATACAGAATTCGACAATGTGTAAATAGGTATATAATTTAGACTCGACTATCTCATCAATATCTCATCTTCAGAATAGTGCTCTAACATCATGAGTAATGCTAAAAAGGGTCACCTGGATATCAGTAATACAGAACATGGTATAGTTCATTCACTGATTCTTAGCGGATCTATTATATTATATATTCCTATTTAAAAAACTTATTTCAGAAAAGTAAGTTTTTATACAATCAAACATCGGGTCAATTCAATTCTGGAATTGATTATTTAAAAACAATTGAATTGGAATTGATATATTTTGTATTGGAATTGAAGTTTTCTACAAAACAAATTGAATCCAAGAATTTATTTACCATTTAATTTTTTAATTCAGAAATATTTCTTCCATAACAATCCTACTTGGAATATAAATTACTCGGAGTAGGTATTCCAGGTAGGTACTTAGAGTACCTACTCATGGTAAAAAGTAGTAGGTAAAACAAATTTGGAATTGGAATTGATAAATTTGATGTGGAATTGACCAAATGGAATTGACTGGAATTGACAAAATGGAATTGACCCGATGTCAATATATGTGACTAATATTCACTGGCAATACACACTGTACAATATTTGTGTAGTTGCCAAATTTCATCTAGGAGAACATGGATTATGCAGTTTATTTTCTCGTTTAAATGGATTTTTCTCATCATTGATAATGGCAAAAGGCTTAAACGAGAAAACTGTGATTTAAATGTTGAAAATAATGATAAACACAGTATGTTGCATTGTATGTGAGAGAATGGTTTTATTTAGATAGTGATTTGTCTAGGTTTGTTTAGCAACACTTTTGGAAAATAACCCACAAATACGGGTGATGAGTCATATTTGAACAAACATGTAGCAGGTTTGCAGCAGAATGCTTACATCGCTGTACTATCGAAGTGCCAATTACATTATATGGAAAAAAACACGATTAAATTATTACCTGTAGATTGGATGCTGCATAACCAACAGATGGTTATCATCCCAGAGCCAGACTTGTTTCTGGAAAAGAAAGCATATGACACAGTAAATGAAAGACAACCGTGATAGAGTGGTAGACCACAAAGTGGGAAGCTCTAGGTTCAAATCTATCCACTGACTGTGTTGGATCACTGTGGACGATGCATCTATAACAGTCAGCTAGAAGGAATATAAAGCAAGGAGAGATGTTGATAACATCTCATTTTACATATTTATAATAATGATCGATCTTTTACGGTCACTTCTGTGCATATGGTAGGCTAAATGAGACGATCGACCTCCGAAAGTAATGAAGGGAAGTCAAAGATGAAACACCCTTCAGATATGCCCACGCCGAGAATCAAACTCTGTGATAGTGATCTGTGGTCCAACGTTCTACCAACTAGACCACTGAGGTGCCCCCCACATTCTTTTTGAAGATGAGTATCTAGCTTCTAACATTCTCCTTTTTAACAATTTGGATATTTTCCTCACACACACACATACACACACACACACACACACACACACACACACACAAACCTTTTGCTTCTTTGCTAGCGTAATTTTGACGCCATCTGTTGATATTGATATGTTAACTTTCTTCTTCTTGATCGCTTTTGCCTTAAACTCGAACTGTAAGATAAAGGCAACAACATTAACAACAACAACAACAGCATAACTGCAACTTAACAGCAACAACATTAACAGTGACATAACTGTAAGAGAACAGTAATGATAGCACACTGATAACGGAACAGTAACAACATTAACAATAACCTAACAACAGGCAGAGAATGTCGACGACGCAGACAACGAAATGAAATCCTTGCTCTTCCACGTATCATAGTCCAGACGTGCGAGAAAAGATTATATCCCGATACAATGACTATCAGTAATGTAACATAGAAACAGAGTGATTATGAACATTAAAATAAGTTTTAAAAATAATATTCTTTAATTTACTGAACCGAGCAGAAACCGAATGGGACTTATAAATATTCAAATCGAGTCAGCTTTTGGATCAGTGCAGAGAAACAGAACAGACCCAACCAACATCCGAAAGAGATTATTATGCTGTTATAAAAAAAACGCTCCCTACATGTGTGAAACTTCATGATATTAGTGAGTGAATTAGTGTTTAGCTTAGCTTAGCTAATGGTAACGGTGACAACTGAGAAATATGTGACCAATGGATGATTCCTGTGAGAGAAACGTTCCACAAACTCGAGTAAATCAGCCTGATTCGAACATTGGCTTGGAAGGTTTACAGCGCGATACTATATTCACTCTACTATAGAACTTCCCATCAAGACTAACAGATTACTTCTAAGACTAGTATTTTTCCTGAACTTATGAATGCGCAGTTTCCATTACAATCTCGTCCCTGGTCATTGAGCCCCATTGGCTGCACAAGTACTGAACGTGATAGATATGTATGTTTCATTGGGGCAACTTAAAATATCTCTGGTCTCACAGATTGTGAATCCACAACCAAATAAGTAACAGGGTTCATACACATTTTTACATCTCAAATTCCAGGACTTTCTAGGACTTCCAATGTCAAATTCCAGGACCATTTCAATGAATTCATAAACTCTTAACGCACAACAATATACACATATTTTCAATGAAAGCAGCACCACAATGGACGGAGATTGAACTAACAAAAACAACATAGGTCAATAGTGTGGAATGGGTGGTGGTGAGACTGATCATTTCGGAATAAGGGTAATGACTGAATTCCTGTACACTTATGATTAGAAATATAGATATATATGTCCAAATTCCAGGACATTCAAAGACCTCTACAAAAATTCCAGGACTTTCCTGGCCTGGAATAGAAATTTTCAAATTCCAGGACTTCAGGTTTTCCACGACCTGTGCGGACCCTGAGTAAGAATGGTGCAGCTCCTATAGAGACAAATACCCCAAAATATGATCATATCATGCCAGTTGTTCAAAAACTACACTAACTACCTGGTAGACAACATAGCCATTCCAAGATTTTACCAATAACTTATAAACCTATCAGTCGTGTGGCACCTGAATACCTGTGTGAACTTATTTCCATCAAAAATGCATTCCCAAAACTTGGGTCATCCAGTCAGATACTATTGCAGGTACACCTGTCTCTTGGCTCAAATTATATGCCAATTGTCCAGTCAGTGTTACAACCTGCCACTTTGCGGAACAAGCGTTCTGTGTAAATTATGAGTTCAAAAGTTCAAATCTCTTCTAAAAACTATCCTATTCAAGGCTGCTTTCACTGATAAATAACATTGTTCATTTAAATTTCTTAATTAATGTATTTTAGAGACATCTTATTTGAGGCTATCACAGAACAATGCTTTTGAATAACCCTCACTAGTAAAGGTGCTTTGTTACATCTAAATTATTGTTAATGTAAAATCTGGCCAGACACAATTAACAAAGTACATTCATAGACAATTTAATACTTTAGGTGTCAAATCCTCTGGTACTTGTGCTGCTGGAGCAAATTGTATGACAGAGTTTATTTACCCGAATTCTTCTCATGGCTGCGACAATTTCCACTCTGCTGCCTGGTCGTGGCACATCCAGGGTACCGATGTACTGAAAATATAAATAAATGCTCATGCTTATGAAAATCTTAGAAAATTTTGCATAGCAATGTCAATAACCCCCCCCCTCTCTATCTATATCTATCTATATATATATATATATATATATATATATATGGAGAGAGAAAAAAAAAACACACATACAAATAGACGGTGATTATTGATGTTTTATGGTCACTTTCGTGCACATGGTAGGCTAAATGGGCTGAGCGACCTCCAAAGGTAATAAAGCGAAGCCAAATATGAAACACTCTTCAGATATGCCCATGCCGCGATTTGAACGCAGGTGGTAGTGATCTGTGATCCAACACGCTACTGGTTAGACCATGAAGGTTCCCCCCCCCCCCACACACACACAGAGAGAAAGTTTATACTCCTGTCTCTGGCCAAGATTGTTACTGACTGTCATCTTCAGTGTTATTTAACACAACATAATTCTATGTTATATATATAGAGTGATTAATTTTATCCTAAAAATAAACCTATCATAATTAACCATTTCAGTATTACAGAGTTTCAAATTGAAATACCATAAAGGCTTACTGTGCTGAACATCTGGCGAATGAGACAATAACCTCTACTATTTATTGTCATTCACCGATATTATTCTACAATGCTGTAACAGATTACCACCAGAGATTTATTGATTTCTACAGACAAATTACTGATCTGTAATAATGTAATACTGTTATTATCATCATCGCTGTTAAGAGCCGAAAACTAAAATCCGACCAACCTTTGCCTGGAACTGTAGACCATGTTGGAAAGCTTCTTCGTTATGCAGAGGTATCCGAGAGTCGTAGCCGTCATCGGTAACCAAGTCATACCTCTTCTTCGTCTGTAGGTTCTTCATGGTAAGCATCAGGACGGCCTCTTTATAATATAACAAAGTTCAATAGCCACCAATGGAGACAAAATGCCTTCCCAATAATACTGAAAAGGGCATCAACATCATTTGAGTGTTCGTGACTCGGATAAACAGGTAGAATGTATTGTTCGGGTTTCAAGAAACTCTACGAAAACCTCGAAGCCGAGGTCTGAAATTATTAACCGTGAAAAAGTCCAATTAAGTCTAATCAGCTTACATATGTTATTTAACGGAATAGGGATTGGTTTTCAATAGTGAAAGGAATTTCCCTACGATTGAGGGTGGCAAAAACTGGAAAAAAAGGAATTATGGAAAGGAAAAAATTGTTTAAACAGTAATTTAACTTAAAAAGCTTTTTCCAGCAGACAGTAATTTTGTAATCATTGCAGTGAACTGTAACGTCCATTTAAAATTTTAATCCATTTTCACAAATTGAGTGAGCAATAACTTCATTTAGCCTCGTATGAGGCTACGTGACTTTTGAATGACGAAGCATCTCACGGACAGACACATAAATAATGCTAGGATTGGATCTCATGACCTTCCACTGGCACTGATTCAGGACCTTCCACTGGCACTGATACAGTGATAGCAGAGAGGGCCTGATGATCAGTAATAATCAAATCTTATTTGACCATTTTTCACACTCTGGTGAGTTTTTAAACCAGGTGTTTTACTTTTAGTGGCATTTGCCAACTCTTGCAAGTTACATTCACAAACAAAATATGAAAACAATGGGACAACAACGTTCACACAGGATTCATGCAGAAATGCTCAAATATAAAAGCCATCAGACAACTTCCTGAAGGTTTTTTTCTCGGGGTATTATCGGAAAAATTAGTTGGTTTGCAGCGTAACATATAATTATCAACAAACTGTTGGTGCCGAACCACCGCAAAAAGATAAACACCTGTAAATGGAACCAATCCATTGTATGTTAGTGACTGAAGATAAAACTGATGAGTTAGAGAATCAAATTCGTATCAGTCAGTTCAAGGGAATTTGCAGGGTATAGCAGCCAAAATAAAACTCTAGAGATTCAAACAGCTCTACTAACACTGTCATATCTACCTACAGTAGATGCAAATGAACATCATTAATCTGACAGACTTCTTCTGAAGAACTAACCATTGGATCCCTAGAAAAGAATTAGGGTACTCATCAACTTATTACGATACCGAGATGCTGACTTCAATTATTTTCCTATCAATGTAGCCCTTAACAACGGTGAACCAGCTTTATTGATTCACCTGTTAAAAACGACAAACTAACACCATCTACAAATATGATCATTTAAGACAGGTTTTAATCACAATAAAATGGGACTCGATTGTAATATTCAAATTATTGCTTATCATATTATCATTTGTCACAATTGACAGGTATACAATTCTATAGCAAGCATACTATTATAGGCCCAAATGTGTGCTATTCCATAATGGTTTACAGATGTATATTCATCAGTGAAATGTATTTACATGTTTAACACCTTGATGTGACTTTTATTATTATAATTATTTCACCAAAATGATCTTGAGTTTGATATATAAAGAAATCTACACAAATAGAAATAAATGTTTGTGTGTTTGTTTGTTTTTGTGTTAGCAAACAATTGTGACAAATGAGTGATAAATGACAGTGAATATGACATTAGTTGGGACAATGATTCGTTTTTTATTATTCTAAGCGCTTACTGCATGGCTTAGCTATAGGTTTTAAAGTCTGTGTGAAGTGCAGCTTTTAAGCTTGTAAGTTGTATACTATATACAATGATCCTCACCTTGCTGTGTGTGGGTGGGTGTGTGTAAGAAGCTCCCGAAGAGGATGAGTTTGGTGAGTTTCTGTCTGTGCCCTAGCTACTGCTAATAAAACACACATACATGTATGTGTGTGTGAATGGTAATATTGTGACTCTCTAAATGTTTTTTAACAATTCACACAAATGATTACATTAATTGTATCCAAGGCATTATTATCTCTCCTGATATTGGTGTGTGTGTGTGTGTGTGCACTCTCTCTATATTTTCAAAAACATTTGACATAAATTTGTAGAACTTGGTTATGAAATGAATTGTTATGAGCTGTCTTGTTTATTAAATGCCAAAGAATCTCTTATATATATATATATATATATATATAATTATTATTATGGTGTGCCTGGAGATATGGTACTAATACTATAACCTTAGTTATCTTTGCTAAAGGAATGGCATTGTGTACTATATCACTACTCCAAGTATTATTGAATTGTACAATAGTCAGTGAGTACACCAGATGCCCCACACATGCATCTGAGGTAATTATAAGATAGTAGATTACCTGACACAGGAATTCCCACAGGTGATTAAGTCAATTCCAGACCCAACAACATGAAAAAGCTAATTTCTATGAGCTTTATAAAAGAGATTCTGGAACATTAGAAGCGACTTGAAAAAATCTAAAGAGCGTAATTAAGCCGGAATTTAAATACCACAGGATTTAACAATGCCATACATCCAGGGTGTGACAACTTCAAACCTGGGATGATCAAAAATAAAGTTCAACATAAATAACACAGTTTTTTTTAATATTTTTTGCCCTAAGGTGATCCATGTAGCTTCATAAGAATTAAGAGTCATTACTTATCCGTGAGTATTGATGGTACAAACTACAATTATTTTCAATATGTTGCTCAAAACAAATCAATTTTAGTTTCTTCCATTTGTCCACTAAGATTTGTTCCAAACCAACAGATATGTGGACTATGTATCCTATTATAATTTTTTTAAAGTGCATATATGTGCATGAATAGCATGAAAAATATATTAACATTTGTCACATTTGAAAATGGCAAATCTAAATTTAGATGATGATTTTGTGCCATTTTGGGGTTTCTTCCATTTCCTCCCAAAATGGAAGGGAAGAAAGCATTTCTTCCGTAATGGAAAAACCCATTTTTACCATGGTTATTACTGTCCATGGAAGAAACATGCCAACCTTGTTATCTAGTAGTTCTTCAGGGGGGAGGGGTTATTCTACTAGCCGACTGGTTAGAACATTTGCATTGCTGTACAAACTTTTAGGATGTGGATTCGAAACCAACTGGTACCCATCTTTGGGGGATGTTACAAGCTTCATCTGATGGAGAATGGTTATAGAAGTGAAGTCAATTGAAAGTGAACATAAAATGTCGAATGTACATTTTTTGCTTGAAACGTTCTAAACTAGTTGCTTCCACCTAAGTATACTACAATGCATAATACCATTTCAGTAAATTTATTGTTACACATTATGAATCTTTTTTAAGTGTTTGGCAATAAAATATCACAATACTAGATTTGGCAGCTTGGTTGAGTACTGTATCCCAATGCCAGTAGTGAATACACTAAGAACAAAAATAGTATACAGTAGTCTAAGTGTTTCATTGCTTGCAGCAACTACTCACAATTTATTTGTACATCATTAAGAGTTTTATAATAACCACCAGGGTAATGTCATTTAGACAGACAAAACAAGTAAGCAATAATGATGTCTCTTTAGCCTCATAGGTAGAGCGTGAGACTATTTACCTAATGGCTATGGTCATTCTGTGCCGGAGGTCGCAGGTTCGTGTCTCGGCCGTGGCGCTATAGTAGGAGGAGTTTTTCATCCAGCCAGGCAACTGGCAAGGTTTTCTCTACCGAACATGCCATTTATTCTAAATTTATTTCAGATTAGTGTCCGTGATGAAGCTGTAAATTACAGACCATTTGCATCTCCCTCATTTGAGGTTGCCAGCCACGTAAAAAACGGCCAATTCAGCTACAATTATTATTATTATTGATTTATATAATGCCGAATTCGGCTGTGATTTACTTGGTTTAAAGTTTGATAACAATATTATAGAGGAGGTTATTGCCCACGAGAGCAGATCAATTATCTTACTTAAAGGTGTTACTAAAGAGAGGCTGAACCCGCGATGATTTGGTAGTAGTTGCTGACACAGCCAGGTTTATTATAATAATAAATAACTAACAGTGACCTAATGATTTAAATAAAGTGAGGTTTTTACACAGACATAATTAATACTGTTGACTAACTTTATTTTACGTCAGGTAAAAATAAACCTTTAAGGGTTTTTACAAAGAACTGTAAAAGAAACCTCCACTTTCTATACAACTTCAACTAGTTACTACTCTAATAACCACAATTATATCACGTGTAAACTGTAACAGATTGACCAGTTGAATAAGTGTGTTTACTGAATTGGGGTAGAAAACTCACAAAACCTAATCTAGCAATTGATAATCTTATCCAAGCATCAAATCAAATAACATTTGGATGTTAATACCCTCCATCTAGCCCTAACACCAATTCTAGCTAATAATCACTGCCTGTATGAGTGTGACCATAAACCTAATACTCTGGTCTGATTATCAGGTTAACCCCCATCTTAAATTCGAATCCATGACATAATCCCCTGCAATTCTGAAAACCCCCTCCGGACATAACCCTGAAAACCACATCTTGGACATAACCCACTGAATTCCAGTAATTGTTTTGAAAAAGAACATATCACCGCATCCATCAGCCAGCAGGATGAGATGGAGTCATTCCCCCTATGGGAATGCAAAAAATTACGCTGCTGTTTTCTCCTGAGCTATGGAATGTTCACGTGACAACTATGCAGAGTGGATCCAGAGCTAACAACATTTGCGAGTCCTGGAATAACAGCTTCCGATCTCTAGCTGGACACTCTCATCCAACTCGTTGGAGAGCAATTGACAGTATTCCTAATGATCTGAATAACATAGACACTGACGTCCTGTCAGAATCCCATGGGCAACCCTCGAAAAAGTGACAACAGGGATGTGTTAAGTCCCTGTGGTCAACTTTGTTAAATCTTTGCAACGGTGTCCCTGATGGGTCAAAACCCACTGAATCAACACTCAAAGGTCTCGGATACTGCATTAGATGGATATAAATAAGTAATGATAAGGTATACACATCAGAAACGTGTGTGTACTAGAGAGGGGACAAAATAACTTCTGATATAATACTCAAATTGTTAATGAAAATGACACACGTATAAAGATTTACTAGTATTAATAATAAAATATTTACATACAACTTTGTGTGTTCATTAATTCCTATGTTCAGGGGGTTTCGTGTACAGGGGTTTTTATCCTCAGGGGGTTTGTCCGGATACTGGAATCCTGGACAAAACCCCCCCCGAGGACAGAACCCCCTGTGATTCTGAAAACCCCCTGTGGACAAAACCTTAAACAGACACCTATTGTAAGAACAGTTGTGTTTTCACAATGAATACCAGGCTGTTTGGACCAACTTTGCTGTAATATCCCTTAATATGTTTTTGTTATGAAACTATACACTTGGCTGACGTTTGCTCGCATTGTAATAATCAGGTCATACAAACAACTCGTACCCAATGACGTCCAAATTTAGGAGCATCAGGTCTGTGTCTGGCTTTGATATTGGTGATCCCCACAGACGAGCAATAGTAGAAACAGTAGCACTTTGAACTGAATTATGTAATATGTGGTTGATTGTGTAATTATTTCGTCATCATTGATAATTTGTGCGACAACATTTGTATTACTACTAGTCCTGAAATTGGGAAATGAAAGCGAACTGTTCCTGTAACACTGATCGCTGTATTTACAAAGAAACAAGATAGTATGTATTTCGTCTTTTTAAACTGCATTGCAGTCTCAAGGACAGAGTTGTTTGATTTAAAACATTGCAAAAATTTAACAAAATCATGTATTTTTATGATTATTGCATTTATTTATGTTGATTAAATACAAAAAAATGAAATGTTCTTTAAAATCATTTGTTACTTATACTAGATAATTATTTTTACATTTATTTATAACTGAATTGCAAGTAGATTGCAACACCATATCATATTCCTAGTAATCAGTGACGACTGCCCTAAATCTATGCTGGGGGGGGGCGGGTCAACACAATAGAAAGTGTCAAGTGAAGCCACCCTACTTAAATGTTGTAAATTGAATGAATTTGGGGATGATCTGACATGTAAAGTCACATCTTTTCTATGCACTTAGGGTATCACTGAGTTAATGATAAGTACTTGGTGTTTAGCCAAGATGGCCATATAAGGCGAGCATTTACATAGATTGATAGTTATTTCATGCTGATGTTTTAATAAAAAAAATTAATCAGGATTTTCTCCAACCCTGCTCTAGGAATTAAAAATTGGAAATGCAAATTTCAACCTTATGTTATTTTAGCTCCATCTTTCAGTGCTGCTTCCACGTGAGCTGTAGAGAAAATAGAATCAGCCATACTGCAAATGGGTTCACACTGAAAATAACTGTGATAGAGACTCGCTTCCCAAATCCAGTATGGCATTAATTTTGTATTCAATAAGTTGACAAAATATCACAGAAACATGTGTATGAGATGAATGTTGTGTTATAACAAATAACTGGTTCCAGATAACTAATGAATAGTTATGCCTTCATGTGTTATCTAAGATAAAACACAGATTAGCTGTCTTTTGTATTCAATTATCAAGAAATGGCTGAAATCCAGTGCCTTGCAGACACCAGTGGAAACATCCACAAGCTTAATACTGAGAATGCTTACTCAATTTTGGATTCGTCAAAAACAGGTTTAACGTGACATAGCACGGATTATACTTTACATTTATAAAACAGAACAAGGGACCCAATATATACTAACCCCAGCTACAGATAATTGACTGATTAAATGGTGAGGTTCACTGAAGTCCGTAGTTCACAGAGTATTTGAAGAAATATACAAAGACCCCACAGCACAACAGCTAATCTCTTCACCTCTTGATAGTCCTGTCATTTGGGTGTAGGACTCGGTCTGTAACCAGGTCAGTCTGCAGTCTTATTTGATGTATGTCTGTCAAACCACAGACATCCCTGCATACATGGACACATTATACTAATTGTCGCCACATTGATGGATGGATGAATGTTGTTTAATGACACATCGGCACAATTTAGGCCATTCAGTGTCCTAGAAGATGCCACATTGCCAGCACTCAGAAATTTCACAAGAAATGTGGTTTAGCCACATAACAAAGATGCAAGTTAATATTACTATTTTCTCAATTTATTTGGGAGTCAGCTGGTATTAATTAACCAGTAGAACTTCCAACAAAGTTATATTCCTCAGTACATTTATGTATAATTTACCATATTAAGGAGGGCCAGGTAGACAATATTTAAATAACTAGTATTAGGGTATTGCCATCCGTTGAACACGATATAAAACTATACTAATAGTAATATTAATACGTATATTGTCTTGCTTTCGTCGTCAATTTCTCATAAATTAGACAAACAAATTAAAAATAAAGAGTGAATATCCCGGATATATCTATATTCTATATCAAAATAAATGTTATGTCTGGAGCACCTAGACTAATCACTGTGACCAGAGAAAATAATTGAGTTAGATCTACTCATCTAGATTCTACTTATTTCTAGTTACTAGATCTAGACTAGACTAGTACACTCAGCTCCTGCTAGTAAGGGCGCTTTATTAAATATACATTATTATTATTATTATTATTATTAGTTAGTCAGTAGATCTAACGCTGACATCTGATTACAACACCTTGTTTATAGATGGCAGGGCCTGGTACATAGTAATCGATACGATTACAGATAATTTAGCATCAAGATAAGGGTTTGAAACACATTCGGCTTGTAAACAGTAAAAACTGTAATCAGACGGGTGAGACGGGCATAGATCTACATAATATAACATATCGTTTCTATTTTAACCGAGGCTCCCACTGTCCGAGGCCGAGCCAAACACAAATATTCATAATAAACAACGTTCTCTTACCTACCTGGATTGCCCGGAAAACATACCGGCATCGTCAACTATTTTCGCAGATAATGTCCCATGCTTATAAATAATGTCACGTTTCTGTTTCGAAAACGCAATTTAAAAAAAACAATAGGACCAAATATTGAATAACATCAGCGCATTTGCCCCATCAAGCCAACCAGTCGAGCACGCATGCGCATAGTAAAATTAATTATGGTAGTACACAAAAACACGAACGTCTTTATTGATTGTTTTCATATAACCATGTCAGAGATAAAAACGCTTGTTTTCGAAATGATTTATTCAGTGAAATAACAACACACACAAATATAAACGGGTCTGGGGAGATATTACATGTTTCACGTGCAACATGAAAATCGCATTTTTATATGTTTACCATCCTGATGAATCTTCAGAAGGTTGTATTCACGATGTATTAGTGTTTTATCTGGCTGTTCAGTATATCATCAATACGGAACTGAACATGTCATTAAATAAATGAAGTGCTATAAGAGTAATATGATATTTGGCTATAAACATTTTCACGGTCCCAAATTGTACGTATCATTATAATGCCATGGTGAAAGATAGATATTTCACCATGACCTAAATATTGGCAATATAGTCAGTGATCGAATGTGTTGGACATATCATCAGTTACAATAGTGACTAAGGATATAACCTGGCAGTACAAGTGAATATATGCCCTGGATAATACCCAACTTGATGGATATCATGTCTTGGTTAATTGGTACGAATGATCTTTTACGCTCCTGCACTGCATGGTCTCTCACACATAAAATGGTTTGGTTTGGTTTTGTTGTTCGGGGAGAATCCCCAGGCTGTCGCTTAATCAGCACAGCCTCTATGTTGGAGTGGTTGAGAAACCTCCTCCCCAACCACTCACAGGAGAGCAGTACGCAAAGATGGAGCCGAAATACCCTGAGGGTGGTCACTGCCAGAGTGTTTTACGTCCTCGGGGGGGTTTTTAACGTCCCCCCTTTATTTTAAATAGTTCAGTGGAGACGGCAGCGCCATTTAACGTGGTCAACCACCCACGATGTAGTGAGCCGAGAAATTAATCCCTGGAAAAGTTTCGACCTCTTACGGGGTTCGAACCTCCGACCATTGGCACCAAGTGCCGACTGCTTAACCGCTAGGCCACCGGAGCTCACTTCTCACACATAGAAGTGGGTGCCATTATCTTATACAGCTTGCAGTCTACACTGCAGGATGATGATTTAAAAAAAAATTGTGCTAACCGTAACCCATATAGTACCGTAGACTACGGATCTTGCGGCAGAGACGCATTTAGTTAGAGTGTAGGACTCGATCGTAGACGAGGGGTCACGGGTTCGAGGCTCGGGGAGTTGGAACGCCGTCATGTGGCGACTGCATGGTTCACTCATCCACGACGATTGGTGTTTTACGGCCGCTTTTGTGTACATGGTAGGCTAAATGCACCGAGCGGCCTCCACGGGTAATGAAGCGAAGTCAAAGATGAAACACCCTTCAGATCTGCCCACGCCGAGATTCGAACTCAGCTAGGTGGTAGTGATCTGTGGTCCAACGCGCTACCAACTAAACCACGGAGGCGCCCCTTCATTCATCCATAACAATGATAACCTGACAAGACGTGATGGCTATGTGTTTGAGTAACGCTTTACGTCTTTAATGGCAGCATGCGTTGTATGCTCCGTTGGGAGTTGAGGTAGGTGCTGTATTGAACAGATCGGAGTCAGGGATAATAATATTGTAAAGCGCCTCAGAACAGGGTTCCCTGGTTCTGGCGCTATATAAACATGCATTATTATTAGCCCTTAAGAGTCTAATTATATATGTATCACCTGTATATTATTAAATAAATTTTTTGATTACATTAGAGTAATTAACACCCTTGACATTTACATGTAGTAAACATTGCACGAATCGCTGATTCAGAAAATAAAACAGTTCACTTTCAATACAAGATATCATGCATAAATATCAATGTTACAGTAACAGGAATCACCCATTATAATCTATGTGATCATTGATTTTATTCATTTACATCGTCATGTCCGATGGCAAAGGTTCTATAAAAAAAAAGGTTTGAACGCGACAGGCCGGACGGACCATGATAGCCATGGAAATCGCGCTGAGCATTACTTAGTTTAGTGGCATATATCTATTGGATGAAGTCTGTGCCATTCCTAATAAATGTAAAATTATGATCTGGAGATCACATATCATTAACGGACTATAAATAAAATACAAATATAGCTGGTAAATAGCCTAAATACAGATTTTCAGCAAGATATTTATCGGCGACCACACCCGTAAATCACCATGGAACCCAGTAATTCTTAGACTTCTAACCAGACGTAATGTAGAATTATGCCGCATGGTGGCGTCAGGGATAATTGAGTCGGTCTATTGTGCCTCAACATCTTCTTGTTCAGCATTATATTGATTCAAGTTTATGAAATAGTGGAAGATGTATGTTCGAGAGCTGAGGGATGTATGTTTGAGAGGTGAACTGAGGTGACCATCCAGGAGATGCATGTAAAACTGGGATATTAACTAACACAGTGGTTAACAGTACAGTGCACTATGAACTGTATTACCGAAACAATCCATTGCTGTACTTAAAAATTATATGTGCACAGAAATTGTATTCTGTTGAATTAGTATGTAAATGTTTTGTGCACAATGTAAGCTAAGTGGGCCGAGTGATCTTCAAAGGTAATGAGGTGAAGTGTAAAATTAAACACTCTTCTGACATAGTCCAGCCAGGATTTGACCCAGTTGCCATAGATATGTGGCCAACTGCACTACCAGTTAGTATGGTGGTTCATTAAATATACACAAGCGCGTGATTTATGATGGAATCACAGAGAACAGAATCAATTAGAAAGAATGTGTCGCATGGATTAATCTCCATACAGTGTCACGCAATGAACCTAGACGTTGTAGTGCTAGTTAGTGTTTGTGTCATAAATGATCAGGTGCTTCGTTTAGCCCCAGCATTGGTCAGACCTGGAACATTGGATCCGATTCATACCCGGACCTAGAAGATCCCATCATAGTGTTCCACCTACTGCACTATAGGAGGGCATTGATTGTGTCACTTAGAAGATCCCATCACAGTGCTCCATCTACTGCGCTATAGGAGGGGCTTGATCGTGACACCTAGAAGATCCCATCACAGTGCTTCACCTACTGCACTATAGGAGGGCATTGATCGTGTCACCTAGAAGATCCCATCACAGTGCTTCACCTACTGCACTATAGGAGGGCATTGATCGTGTTGCTTAGAAGATCCCATCACAGTGCTCCATCTACTGCACTATAGGAGGGCCTTGATCGTGTCACTTAGAAGATCCCATCACAGTGCTCCATCTACTGCACTATAGGAGGGCCTTGATCGTGTCACCTAGAAGATCCCCTCACAGTACTCCACCTAGTGCACTATAGGAGGGCATTGATTGTGTCACCTAGAAGATCCCATCACAGTACTCCACCTACTGCACTACAGGAGCACCTTGTTCATGTCACTTAGAAGATCCCATCACAGTGCTCCATCTACCACGCTATAGGAGTGCCTTGATCGTGTCAACTAGAAGATCCCATCATAGTGCTCCACCTACTGTGCTATAGGAGGGCATTGATCGTGTCATCTAGAAGATCCCATCATAGTGCTCCACCTTCTGCACTATAGGAGGGCCCTGATTGTGTCACCTAGAAGATCCCATCACAGTGCTCCATCTACTGCGCTATAGGAGGGCCATGATCATATCACATAATTTACTTTTAATTAATTATTTATAAAACGTCTGCACATTAAATAATTCATTTTATTTATCGATTCATTATCTATCGTCATCCTCTGTTAGGAAGCACGGGTAAAGTATAACAAATAATATTCTCATGTTTCTGGTTATTTTCTCCTAAAATGAATCACGCTGTTTATCACTTCACGGCGGAGATAGCTTCAGCCATTTCATATTCTGTACGAAATGTCTTGGCAGGTTGGCAGTAATAAAAAGATTTCGGCCATTCAGATACTCGGGCAGCACGATCTGTCTCGCGTGTAGATGCATTGGCAAATGACGAACTTTGGACTGTCGAATCCCCAAACGCTGAAGGATTTCTGGGTGGAGTTTCTGAAAACGAAAGAAAGGAAACTGACGACAACAGAAAACCCGAAATAATAGTAGTAATAATGATTTATATAAGGATTTATATAATGATTGTTCATCAGTGAACACGAGGCTTAGAGTAAGCACTGCCCCATCATTCTCTGACCAACAGAAAAATGGGAAGGACTAAAACAAATTTGGGTTCATGATGCAGAAACTTTCAAAAATAGGACATCATCTGGTAATCAGGTATGCACTGTGTCATAAAAAAAACCTGCTCAACATTATTAGTAATTGTATGAGATTAGAATCTCGAGGAGAATCAACTAAACTTTGTAATTTATTTGTTCCAATGAACAGCCGAAAGTTTTGGGTTAGGTTACTTCAATCCAGAAGAGACACTGTATAGATTTGTTGTGTTGTTAACATAACAATATTACTGTAAAAGATGTAGGACACAGTACAGTGATTTCCGGGGTTTCTATACCCGTCGCGCACCACCGTTCTCCTCCACCAAGACTATAAAATGTAAATGTTGCTGTTTTTTGTCAGGCTAAATGGCCTGAGCAACCTCCGAAGGTAATGAGTCGAAGTGAAAGATGAAACAACCTTCTGACAAAGCCCAACCGGGGTTTGAACCCAGGTGCTATAGATCTGTGGCCAACCACGCTACCAGTTATGGCATAGAGGCGCCCACTCCACCAAGATTATAAGCGACTCAACAGTAAATGAATAATATTGGTGTTTGTACATATTGTGCGTTTGTTTGTAGTGTAATGAGTGACAAAACATACTGCCATACTGCTCGCTCAACCAAATAGTGAGTCAGTGAGTGAATGAGTGAGTTGGTGGTTAGCTTGGTTATGCTGATCACACCCTGGACATGTGGACCTAGTAGTGACTCCCCATGAAACATCACATAAAGACAGATACAGTAAGAATCCGTTAATCCAACAAGGTTTGTCACATGATAATATGTCGGATAAACGAGAATGTCGGAATATCGAGTCTGTAACACACAGGTAGTCTGTGTCACACATTTTTAGATCGCAAAGACATGCCGTTGTATGCAACAAAAATAATACGCACCATCCATTGGAACCATAGTGACACTTATATTAATCTCTTGGTGTATTTATTTATTTAACTATTTTGATGTTTGTTAATTACAGCCACTATTAAGAAATACTCATGTCACTCTGTCCATCAGATTAACTCATGATCTGCTCATTGTCAACTGCCGGAACTTTCAGATGATTTGTGATAATATAGAAATCACTGTTCACATTGCAAACCGTGCTCACCACTTGCCGTGAAACACTTAATTAATAACACTGGCCAGTTGAAGATACAATCAGAGGTGTTTGGTATGACAAGTTTGTTTATTAGTTATAACATCAAAGTGAAATCCATGAGTGTGTATGCGTGTGTGTGTATCGCTGCCTGTGAAGAAATTGATATATTTACTACACACTTGCTGACACCATGAGTTTGAAACGACTGGGTCAGCTTTTTCGTAAATGATGACAATGATTCGGATTTTGAGGGATCTTAAGCCAATACTTGACCTCGACTGATTTATAAGGTGAGCATCCGCCCGAGGAAAGAATTACAGGGTCAAAAATTGACATCGACTTATCTGCGAGTATATACGGTATATATCCAAAACCATGATCCTTAATGCTGACTGTAACTCAGATGATGTTCAGTTAATAAACGTTTTATTACCTGTGGTGCAAGTTTGGAAAAATGTGAATATTTGTGATCTCCAAGAACAGGTGTGTTGAGCGCAAAGGCCATGTGACATCTGATCTGATGCTTTATGCCTGGAATTAGAATAGTCTTGGCTTAGTCATAATTCAAATAATTATCTCTCTCTCTCTCACACACACACACACACACACACACACGGAAATCAGGATATAACAATGTTTTGGATAATAAGTCTATTTACTGACCTGACTCGGGCTGACATTCAACAAGAGCTGCTTTATGATTGGAGTCCAATACTTTATAATTTGTAACTGCCTCAAAACAATGCGGTCTACGAGATGTCTTCATCATCAGTTTATATTCCTTTGGGTATCGGGGCCTTAGCGCCATCTGAAACGCAGCCAGACACTATTTCAATTTCAGAATATTAATAACGCGGGCAAAAATGTAGCCATCGTATACACAGCGCTGCGTCTGTGATTTCGTTTCTCCGCGAATACTTGTTGACTAATAATAAATATGATAATAATAATAATTTAATTTAGATCAGATGTACAACGATACACATCTAATATGTACAGCGTGTCCACCGACTTCAGGGGGGGAAGACAGCACAAATTATATGTTATAAGCAGAGTTATCCAACATCCTGATATCCAGACTATCCATAGTTTTCTATATAATTTATGAGGATGTTCTACATATTTTAATACTATTTACTTGCACTGTAGCCCATTCCAGTTCAAACAGGATAGCGCTGCCATCTGAAGGTTTTATTTATGAATAAAACTTTAACAATGTGCGTGTGTGTGTGTGTGTGTTTGTTTACTTCAAGGGAGTACAGGCAAAACTCTAAAATACAATACAATGTGGCCTGGATCAAAAAGATTTTTCTTTTTGTGCATATAGGCAATAACAGGTACATTTTCACAATCTTGCTCAAATGATACTACACAACGTGTCTAGGTAAAACAAAACTTTGGTTTTTGTTTTAAAAACAAATTTGTGTCAATAAATGTGGCACCATACTGATAGGAGATGTAGAAATATACAGAAAAGCACAATTCCAACACAGCAACATATCAGATCAATATAACCGTATTATTTTATTTAAATATGTATTGTTACATTTACTACCTTGCCTAATGTATCTATTTTACTGCTCTATAAATCATTCAATACCATGGCAAGTAATTATAATTTGTGGCCAGCCCAAAGAGCCCTAAAATGATGGCTCATGAGTGGAAGGATTTTTGTGATACAAAACAAAATTTAAACACATTTCCAGATAAAACAAGACACGAATGTTAATAATAATAATGTTTGATTTATAGAGCACTACATTCAACTGAGCTGTTTTGGGATGCTTCACATAAAGTGACTGGATAAGATAAATAACACTGACAGTGAGTAGATAAACCATTAAAAGAATATACAGCATTAAAAAGGCGAGGCATAAGATTAGATCTGAAACAGCTTATTGAACTGTAATGTCTCAGTTTATCCGGGAGTTGGTTCCACAGGGCCGGTGCCGTATTTTGGAATGATTGGTGGCTAAATATCCCAAGCTTTAAATAAATGTTCTGTCCGTGTTTAGCTCAGATGATGAGTACATATTTCAAAGTATTTGATACAGCATCTTTGTGACTTGACTAAATAATGCTCTATATTTCTTGGAGAACAAAATAATTTAGAAAGGAACCATAATTTAGAATACCTGACAATGAAATCTTTACTACAACATGAAACACACATTAGATGTCGAGATGGGTAGAAACTAGCAATTTAACAAACTTACTCGCACTTTGTCGCCTACAGTCCCTTCTCCCATTGGTATATCAATCACACCTAAAACGGAAAGAAAATGCAAGCACTGAATCTAAGCATACAAAACAAGAGCAGTTTTTGTAATAATAAAGGGATTGCCAATTAATATTAATATAGATTATTAATATCCATAATCTTTGAAGTAAAAATATCTATGCTTCAAGCCTAACTAGTTTATATTTTTGAATAAATAACGACTGAATGAAAACAACAAAAGGTATTTACCAAGTGTTCTCAAAAGGTGTACTCAATACAGACATGGGGGTCAATTCAATTCCGGAATTGATTATTTAACAAAAATGGAACTGGAATTGAAAAATTAAATCCACAAATTAATTTATCATTTAATTTTTTAATTCAGAAATATTTCTTCCATGACAATCCTACTTGGAATATAAACTATTTGGAGCAGGTCTTCCAAATAGGTATTCGGAGTACCTACTCATGGTAAAAAGAGTCTAAAAAGCGGAATTGGAATTGAAAAATTTGGAACTGATAAATTGATTTGGAATTGACCAAATGGAATTGAGTGGAATTAGAAGTGATCAAATGGAATTGACCCCAAGTATGACTTAATAGCATATATCTATTTGTGTGTACATGGCAATAGTTAGTGCTTGTACAGTGTAAATTATATAAACCAATGTTATACTGGAAACCAGGCTAACTCTTCATGTAGAACAACTTTAATCATTTAGTCAGCAATTGTATTCACTACAGAGTTTTCAAGACTGGATTGTTTTATGATAATTTTCTTGGCAGTTTTGTTTCAAATATATTCCAAACAGCCTGGATAACTTTAACCTACAGGTCAAGCATGTTTTATGGCAGATTTTGACATGTTGACAGCTATCATAAGATAAATAAACTTATATATAGCTGTAATTACTAGATATATTTGTTCTAAATTTGCTAATAAATTAGATCTGGTCTTTTCTGTGACTGATGCAGATTTCTCACTGAACAGATGACTGGAGATTTATATTTTTCAGTTATCAACTAGTAAACATCGAAGCCACATGTTAGCAGTTCACAGCTAAAAAGATGGAAAGGTCTATAAGAAATTGGCTAGTTATCTCGCTGTAAATTCTACTGAAAACACAGCATTGAAGCAGGAAATTCAGTTCGCATTCAGAATAGGCAAGTTTGAGGTTTTTTTTAAAACGATACCCATAGTAAACGACTTGAGTAACATGAGGCCAAGAGATCTCAGTTACTTCGGGTAACACTTCAGTTTTCACACGCTCTAGTATGTACGGTATGCGATACGCATTTGCAGACTTCAGCAAGCACAGTTAATTGGTATTGCAAACCAAAGTGAATGCTAGAATCGGTACACATCACTTATACATATATTGTTTTATTACATAAATTGATTACATTTAACAAAATATATTTTATGAATAACAAACAACAAATTAATACTAGGAAATGGTCTCAAAATAGGATCTCAAAATTTAAAAACAAAATGTTAGGTGAAAACAGCCATAATATCACAATATTGCTAAACGTAGTATAATGCTTTGTTATCAAGTTGACAGTTCTGTAATATGAATTTGGAAGAATGGATAATTCTAAAATAAAATCACTCTTAAACGTGTCACATAATTTCACAAATAAATCAAGACAATTAATGCTCATGAATAAACATAATAAATGATGCATCTGGGAAGAAATGTGTTAGGTGTGCACCTGGGTTATCTTCCAAAGTGCCACAATAGACCCTGTCACCAGCTATTATACACACTCACGCACACACACGGATACATATATTATCATTATTATTATATTCTTAGCAATTCAGCTACAACAAACATAATAATAAAAGTTGCCCAAATAATTCATATTTCTTTACACGCAGAATCTCCTCCATCACCAACATCTTTTACTTCGGATGAAAGTTGCGAGTTCTATAAACCGTAATATTTTAAAGAATGAAAAACTAATCCTAAAGCCTTAAATATATGCTTAGTACTTTGTACTAACCTTCTGGAGGATCAGGTATTCCTTTCGTAATGAGCCAGTACTTCTTGATCACTTGCTGTTTCACAAACATATCATGGATAATACTCTGGCTCTGTGGTGTCCTGAATGGTGGAAACAGAAAATTACATTTGGCAGAATAACATGGTCATAACTTCTAGGTGTCATCATCAATAAGTCACAGATCTGGCTGCATCAAAAATAACTCATCATTAATATTAATGATGTAAATTTAATCAAATCCGAAACTTGAACATCAGATTGCCATTAGAACTCGTGTATGGTTTCCACAGCCAAGGAAATATTATTTTCCAGGACAGAAAAGCATACAAGATTTAAGGATAATAAATCAAGATATGTGGGAAAAAGCATATCATATTTATACAATGTATGATTGATTATTGATATTTTTATGGTCCAGTCTCCTCCTCATCCATTCCCTTCTAGCTGTCTGATCCACCCACTTTTTTATTAAAATTTTAACTAACACGGGATATCAAGACCATGTACCAGTAAAATCTTTTTCTTCTACAAGTGAAGTTTTCTTCTACAGGCATAATATTTATGCATAGGCTTTTTTGTTCTAAGCAGATTGATTCACAATCGATATTATTTCCAGATTTAGAAACATTCAAGGGCATTTCCAGGACCTGGAAAGTGAATTTTTTCTCCAGGATGTGTGGCAACCCTGTCATGTAAAAGGCGTGTAAGACCGAAGTCAAGTTATAACAATACTCCCAGCACAGACATTTAGCATTATAATCTACTGAAGTTAAAACACACTCCAGTGTTTCATAATTCATGTTGTTCATCCATTTGACATCTGGTTAGAGCAACTCAATTAATTAATATTTTTAACTGATACTAAGAAAATACTGTACGTGGACACGTAATTTAAAAGGCAACAAACATATTGATACATTCAACTTACAATATTTATTATGAATTATAAATATTCATTCAATACTGTTACTAGTGTTAGAATGCGTACAAAACCAATAGAGAAAAGTTAATAAAAATAATAATTTACTTTGCTAATAACATAATTCCAGTTGTTTCTTTGTCGAGTCGGTGGATGAGGTAGAGTTTATTATCTTTCAAGTGACATTTCTCAGCCAATGGCTCCAGTAACTGTCCAACGCTATGATGTACACCTGGTCCTCCTACAACAAACATAAAACATCAATCAACAAACTTGTTTATAACGATGATTGATGTTTACGGCCACTTTTGTCCACGTGGTAGGTTAAACATGGTAAGAGCGACCTCCAAAGGTAATGAAGCGAAGTCAAAAATGAAACACCCTTCAAATATGCAGACGCCGAGATTCAAAAACGGTGGTAGTGATTCGTGGTCCAACACACAACCATTAGACCATGGAGACACCCCTCTTCTTTATACAGATTGTGTAAGAGCCCATATAAATACTATTGCTGTTATTATTACCTTAATGTTATTATTATTACCATCAATCTATTATTAAAATTACAGTCTTTTATAAATTTTATTTAATATCTAAGAATGTTTCCTTGTATGTATTTCTCCTGAAAGTTTTATATGCTATAGAAAATATAACACATTTGCCTGTTTTTAAACTGTGACGTATTTTGCCCCATAGATTGCAATACTGCTGTATACAATTTTTGAATAGCCTCATACTGCTTTGTTTTGATTGATACATTTTAAGTATTCAGCAAGAACCAAATACTAAAATAGAACATAACTAACAGAAACAGTACACACACACATATATATATGTGTGTGTGTTACAGTTAATCTGTATAATCAGGTAATATGTATATTACCTCAAATATTCAGGTAATAATATTGTTAGCTGAGATTTAATACACACTGTCGGAAAATTTCAGGCGATATACGTATTACCTAATTATACAGATTAACTGTAATATATATATATATATATATATATATATATATATAATCAGAACTAATAAATCTGCAGTTTAGGTGTGGAAATGTGTTTTAATCCATTTCTGCAGAATTAAGTCAATTAATATCCATTTTAATTCCAAGCAGTAAAAGATGTTTGAATGTTTTAAAAAATATTTAGATTAGATTATACTTACCATGAGAAGGTAATCCATATGGCTTGTCAATAGCTATCAAACCATCTGCAATATAAAACATATGAATACAATGATAATTTGCCTGAAACAACAATAGTTACTAATAAAACATAAAAAAATACGAAGAAGTTTTATTATAATTAGGGTAAGATGTAACAATCATCCGCATCTAACTGACCATCTTCATAAAGTATACTGTCCTTCAATATTTTCACAACTACATCATGTAACATAATCTGCAGGTCCAGAACTTGACTTTTCAGAATCCTGAAGCCCTTGGAATCTGTTTCACCAGACCATTTGGTATCGCAGGGAACTGGTAAAAGGAAGTAAGGGCAAAAACATTAAAACACTAATTGAATCCTATTAGAACATATTCCGCACCAAATACGGCAAAGAGGGTGGAAATTCCATTACTAGAAAGGTTAGACAGTTTGATCCCACAAATGCCACACAGTCATATGGGACCAATTGTAATACTGTAACAACATCTAGCCAAGATCCTGAATCTCAAGATGCCATTACTGATAAAGTGATATGATAATGTACCAAAAATGAAGTTTTTATGTAAATGCATCATCCAACACCATCAAAAACGCAGTTTTTGAGATATTACAGTTCTGACCACGAATGGGCTTGCTTTGTAGGTGGCTTGTAATTGGTGATCTTTTTATTAATTTGTTTTTGTAGCCTTGGAGGTTGGGCTCATTCCATGTATAAACATCACATTCTGCAGGGTTGGAAAAAATCATGATTTGTTTTGAATAAATTGGATGTTTTTTGATCAAATTGATTTTTTAAACATTCTCAACAATCTCATAAGAAATAATATGTAATTCTGAAAATAAATAAATACATGGAATATCATAATATACCCAATAGGCTGAACATTTCATTCTTAGCATTTCTAAAGTATTAAAGCAAAGCAATTATGTACAAATTTAAACTGTATTAAAAATACATACAGTTAAATCAAGTATAATCTAAAAAATCACTATCTTGACATTCTGTCTGTTTTATTATACCAGTTCTTAATTAAATTAGCTGTAAACAAAGTTTCACCCAGCGTAGACAATCCATGAGGAAAAGATGTTTAATTATACTGTACTAAAGAAAGGGATATTGGACTCCATTATACAACACAAAGATAAATGACTGGTTGATTACTTTTAGTCAATTTAAAATAGGTAGACGACTCCAAATATATGGTTCTAATTTATTCAGTGTGACAGTGAGAAGAGAATCAACCTAGGTGCACTGTATTGTTAGAACAAATTTAAAGATGTACCTTTACTTTCCGCTGAATGATTGGCTGTACTCTTAGTGCTTTTCTCATTACGTATTTTCATTGCCAAGTCATATGCTGATTCTGGTTTCTCTAAATTT
>JAODUP010000144.1:422500-497500 GCA_025642065.1 Paralvinella palmiformis | reverse complement strand
GTTAAAAAATAACCTCTTGGATCATTTCCGGTCTGGGCGAAACGAGACTAATTACCGAATGTCCTATCCTTGTCAGTTAATGTAAAACACAAGATGGCAGATAAATTTAACACAAAGAAACGTTTTGCTTCAATTAATGTCATGAATCAGATGATGTTGAGTGGACGTATGTGGCCAACCCACACCTTTAAAACTAGTATTTTTTTCGTCAAATATATAATTTTAATAATGTCGTATAAACGTTTTTATTGAAAACATTTTCAGTGTAACATTTTATTCATGTTATAACGATCTTTAGAGGTGCCGTTTCTATGCAGGTAGCATTTAAGTATAATTTATTGAAAGGATCCAGGTTTTTCAAACAGATTGTTATTCACGCATCACATTGGTATTCGTAAACAAGTTTTGTGCAAGATTTTATACAAATGTTTTGATAACATATATATTATTCTTCCTTTATATATATATATTTATTTAAAATGCATTTTCTTTAACAGCTTTACTTGCATATCACAATAGCTATCATAAAATGGTTAATAGAATTTTGTGTCTTCATCAAATCATTTTATTAGTAATAGTCAATTTCCGCGACGCATGCTCAGTCCACATATACCGTTTGTTTGGGGGTCAGTGACGTCATGTAGTAGCATGGAACAAGAAGTTTAATTCACTAATTGTTTGTAAATTTATGTTTTGGGGGATTCACAGAACCAAGTCGATCTGCAAATTCTTAGATAAGATTATTTGTATGGGGAAAGTTGAGTTTATTTTTGCCTGAAAAGATTACATGTTATTGAAAATAAATGATCAATTTGGGAACTGTAAATATAATAAACATATTATCAATATATGAAACATATTGTGATCTCACGAATGTTAAAAGAATGTTTTCATCGTATGGTTCAGCGAGACCAGTGAAAAGCGATCCGCAAACAGACGTTCGCTAGATGGCGCAGTCGTTTGTGTGTCTCTTTAAGGGCAATGAATACTTATCCTCGTTATAATTTGGCTAAATGAAATTTCTAGTTTCAGCAGGATTTAATTGAAATATATCATGCCAAAGCATACACAATTTGGTGAATGCAGATAATACGAAAGAACTAATTAAACGAGTGGAAATTTCAACAGGTACTTGAAGATGACATTTTTTGTCAAAACAACCAACTTTAAGACTTCAGTAACAATTCCTATCCTGTAGCTAGGTATCGTATAATCATTTCAGTATAACTTGCATTTCGCTGTCGGATTAGTTACAAGTTTCCCCTTTTTTCAATAGAATATCAATATCCCCCCCCTCCATATAATAATAATATGTGATATTTATATAGCGCCCTATTCAGCTGCTCTAAGGCGCTTTACAATATTATTATCCCTGACTCAGACCTGTTTCCACCCAGCACATATCTCAACTCCCAATGGAACATACAACGCATGCTGCCATTATAGGCGCAAAGCGTTACTCAAACACATAGCCATCGCGTCCTGTCAGGTTCTCATTTTTTATAGACGCGTGAACCAGTCGCCACATGACGGCACTGTAGCTCGCAGAGCCTCGAACCCGCGACCGTTCGGCTACGAGTTCTACGCCCTAACTAACTGCGCTATCACGGCTCGGCTAGTCAGCTTTAGATGATCCGGAGAAGCACACACAGAACTAAAGTAAAAAGCGATCATGTCTTTATTTTGATACGTTTATATAGAGAGAGCCATGCTTGAAAACAATATTTGCAATGCAGTTCTGGGATGAAGTTTCAGCTGGCGCGATGTTTCTCTCTTGCAGCTCTCGGTTCTTACCTGATAAAGATTACTATCCATAAGTAGGACTAAACTTTAAAAATGCTCACGCATACAAAGGTGGCACACCTCATCCCTAAAAACGGTTTAACTCGCTGCTGCTGAAGATGGAATTCGGTATCGTTCGCCGATATTACAAACATTCTATGGCACAAATTATGACATGGTAATGCTGGTCACATTATTAATATAAACAACTGTTAACACAGACCATAAAGGGAATAAGACAAACGTCCAGTTGAATTTAAAGGACATTTAAACACTTCCATTACATTCACAACATAGCGCCCGTACTTGACCATTAAGCAGTTCCTCGAACGGCGGTACTACACCGTAGTGCCACTTTAAGCAATCGGATAGCAAATGTCATACACGTCGTTGTCACGTTCGCGGTGCACAATAGTTCTAATACTCGGAGAAGATGTGTTAAAAACGCCCGTGCCAGATTAGCATATCTACACAGTTTACAGGATAATGATGCTCAACAGGTATACGAATCTCACACTTCCGTATTAACAACGACAGCAGCAGAGTCTTCATGACCAACTAGAGAAATACCAGAATTGGTGTATTACACGGATATAAAAATGACGTAAAATTGGATTGATTACAGTACGCGTTACCATACATCATAGCGCCCGAGTTACTTCGTCACACAAAGCGAATTAAGATTACGGTCTGTTGTCAGTATTAATGCGTACATAATGTAGAAAAAGCTACACGTCTTAACATGTCAAGTACACACAGAAATATGTCTAATATATTGGACATGCCATTTCAAGTGTGCATCACTCAGAAGTAGTGTTAAAAGTAAATCGGGAAGCGTACAAAATGAACCACAGAAATGTCAATGCTACAAAGACAACAACCGAAACGACACAAACTACCAGCTTCTAACCAAAACACAATCTAACAAATATTTAAGCCTAGCTTCAGCTAAGGGCCTGTCACTAACGCAAACAAATACGAGGATTATGTTCAGCTACAAGTATCTGCTCATATAGGTTATGTACAAGAAAGCCCGCATGTGTTGCATTCTGACCACAAAGTGATAGTGAAGCATTATCTAAGTTTTAGGCAAGAACAAATCAAAACAAACAAACAAATAGCACAGTCTATGTACAAAGACGAACAAAACTGTACAGATGTTTTCGTCAAGTACTAAACATCTTGCCTATAGCCAATGCAATGGAACACGTATATTTATTTAATGACTGTTTTTTTTTTAAATTTTATTTACCATTAAACCACATCATAGATAAACATGAACAGTTAGATCTCTCCGGTCTTGGTTTCAGTGACTGAATGGTAGCTCTATTTAGCCTCAATGCCGGTCACATCTGGGATACGTGGCTTCCTTGGAAAACATCCCACAGTACAGGAATGTGCCAGTTTTGAACCCAGAGTTTTCTAATCATTGTGCTATCAAAGTACTCAGACTGTATAATACTTACAGTTCTGCATAATTTTCTATTCCACGTTTTCCATTTATCAAAATACTGTTTCAAATTTATTTTGGCACTATGTAATTTTTTTCTTCTCGCAGTCAAATTGCATAAACATGCCAATGTTTTATTTTATGACAGCTTTGGCGTAATCTCTCTCTTTTTCCGACCAGTTAAGTTCTGAAGTCCCAGACCAGAGAGAGCTAACAGCCGTAAATAGAATATGTCGGAAAAAATCGGTAATCATGAAGGATGTCATCACTATATATATAAATAGATAGGCTGGGAAAAGGGTAATTATTTTATAAATGCAATGAAAAAGTGTTGGATTGTGATTTGTGTACACATGCATACTATCTATCCATGACAGTCGGGATAGCCTATCTGCTAAGGAAGAGGTGAGGCGATTCCTTTAAATGGATAACAACAGATATGAGAATTACTGATTTCGTTTATGGTCAATAAATTGTATAACATATGAAAAAGAAGGGAAAAACCAATCCAAAACAGTTCGTCACCATAAAAGGGCATCAAGTCCATGATCATAACAGCTATAAATGTTCTTACAATGTCACCAAATGGAAACAATTCGTAAAAATATGCATTTAAACCTAATACTAGATGTTTCCTCTGGAATAAAACACTCTATATAAATAAATACGAACAGAATCAGTGTACATTATCTAGAAATGAACTAGTTGCACTCTTGTACAACATTTGTGTACTGATGCCAAGATTGTACATCATGGAAATCTACAACATGAATGAAAAATATATCAATTTGTCCCAAACCACAGTGGCACATACAGATGAGGCAGCATCAAACTTTGGACTGCAAAAGTAAATAGAGCCACTTAGAAAACGTCTAACAGCTTTGATGGCACCACATTCTAAGCTCGGACACGCCTATTATTATATATATATATATATATATATATGTGTCTGACAATGGCAGTCTTCTCTAGAATAGAAGGTCATTATCGAAAAGCGACATAAGCCAGACATAAAGGCTTTAATCTCCCAACTGAATAGCACAGAGAAGAGTAGAACAGAGGTAAGGACATGCATAGGACTGAATGCCCCAAAACGAGCGATGTGCCCAAGAACAAACCCGCGACGATCTACAATGACATGAGGCAAGATATCTCTGTACACACCATGCTGCTGTATGACTTTGTGAGAATACGCTTAGTACTTGCTTACAGATAAAATATAAACGATAGGTATACAAGAGTACACACACACACACACACGCACATTCATAAGACATATTATATATTTAGCATGGTACTGCAGTATACACCATAACAACAGTTATATAATACATTATACCTGTCATAAAGTAGCAAGAAGCTTCCACAGACAAAGCGGTTTATCCCAATTAGACTTCAATTGATCGGACGTACATCAGAAATTACAATATCGTTATACCGCTCTGTCTAGTTATGACGGACAGAACACACACAAGGTAGCACATTATAATAACCAGATGTTTTAATTGAATATTTTCCACCCACGCTAATAAGGTGAACACACTTAGGAACCTTTCCCTATAATATCATAGTCTTTGTTTCATTTAGCAGAATCCTTATTTTAAAATACTCGATGGCAGCCCAAGCTTCACTTTCTACAATAGAGTGCTCTTTTCTCTTATTCTACACCGTCTTGCTCTGAGAATTGCTGTTTCTACTATTAGCAAGTTTGAACAGGATTGGTGTCATCATTGGCTCAAACATTTGACAGTCGCCGTCGTGTTACGGATCTGTTAAAACGAGATGGCTGCCATGGCTTATTGTGCAGTTGTTGGTATTTTCTTCGGATGTCTGACGCGGTTGATAAGCAGCACGCAGCTCCCGAGGCGACCTCCCCTCTTCAGGGGCTCTTCCATCGTGATGGCAACTCGGGGACAGTCAATTTTGTTCTCGTACACCTAGAACAGTAAACAACACGACATCTATAGACTCACACATGGTAGGATATTCATCAGTCACAGAAATCAGGCCTGTTTGACGCGTGGAGGGGATACACTATTCAAAAATACAGACACGTTCAGGATATTAAATCCAAACAATCTCTTTAAGAATTATACATATTTTTAAATTTAAAACAAAATCTAATTCACAGATAATTTCAGAAACAAATATTATATTTAAAACATTTTTAATAACAAATACTATATTCATATAGTGTCATAAACAGTTGAGAAAATGCTGTGAATGGCTAAATATGAGATGCATTTCATAACTTGGAATTGTGAACAGCTTAACAAACTTTAATAATGCCTACCACTGATAACAAAATGTAATATTATTTGGTCAAATCAAAAGAGACAAGCGAAAGTGATCAATTAATTGCCACATATTATAATTAATTACTAAAGGCAAATACAAATTTATAATTAACACATCACTTATAGTAAACACAATGATCAATCAGGCCTGAGAATGCATAATTCCCCAAAACTCGGAAAACAATTCCTTTGGGTCCCTGTCTTCGACCTCCTTCCAATTTCAATGGATTCCCACAAATCATGAGAATGATAATTTTCGTCTGAAAAACTCTGATGTCAGTGAATTATAAATTCCATTCCACACCATTTTGATTAATGTTTTATGGCCTTGGGGGGGCATATGGTAGACTAAATGGGTTGAGTGACCTCCAAGGCTAATGAGGTGAAGATGAAACGATATTCAGACACATGCATGCCGAGGTTTGAACTTGGGTGGTAGGGATCTGTGGCCAACCACGGTACCAGTTAGACAATGGAGGCATCCATATATCTTTACATGAGCCTATGTTTACCAAGTTATTGCGTAGAAATCAGTAACCAATATTATGTCAAAGATAAAGAAAAGATTCTCGCACTAACGACCATGTTAGTGAGTGGTCACAGTATTATGGGCATTAGAGTTCTGTGTAATACAGTGGTGTGTGTGTGTGTGTGTGTAGGTCACTTACAGCAAATCCTTTCGGTATTTGGTCACTAGACAGATGTAGTAGTGTCCCATTACAGTAGAGTACATTAGCTGCCTCATCCTCCTCTACCATAATATACTTATATCCTGGAGCACCAGACGCCTTCATCTCCTGTCATAATGTATAATGTTATAAGATAGAGAATATATGGAAATGTATACTATACATTATATAGGATATGGAAAAAATATATATTAGATATATGACATAGATGAATACACATAATATAGCACATAGACAAATACACATTACATAGGACATAAATGAATGCACATTATATAGCACATAGACAAATACACATTACATAGGACATTAATGAATGCACATTATATAGCACACAGACAAATACATATTATATAAGACATAGACAAATAAGTCTTTCTACCATTATACATGTGTGTGTGTATATGTATATATATATATATATATATATATATATATATATATACACACACACACACATACACGTGTATATTTCAAGCTATGTAATATGCTAAATACCAGTCCAAATTAAACAGTTTAGGTGCACACATGTCAACTTAAGAAACATGAACTAGAGTCAAAGTTGGAAATGAAACCCACAACAATCCACTTCAAGGAAAACAGTCCAGATGTTTCAAGTCTGAAGCCCGGGAAGGTACTCAATAAGGGATTACTCAGATATAATATACTCACACACTGGGAAAGACTTTCTTAGGGCCATTATTGGGAGAATTGACATCTGCTTTTATTCATGCAAGGAGTAACATTCACCCCTGAGCCTCTGATATAGTTAGCTCTATTACCACAGTGTTTGAGACTTATTGAGTTTCCAGCAATAATTGTATTTTTTTGGGGGTGGGGGGCAACAGCAGTTCGAACAGTCCTCAAATGTATTTTGGTCAGATATAGCAGAATTTGGTTGTACTCAAACCTGTAAGCAGTGCAGTTGGTGTTATTCAGACATTTAAAATGGTGCAATGGACTCAAATGTGGGACCAACTGGTTAATTTAAACCCTTGATTAATACCTATTTGATCTGGAATAAAAAAGGAGTGATATTATTAAGTGTTTTTCTGAATAAATGTCATCTTTCTCTTTTAATTATTTTGAACAGACCACCCACAAATAAAATCCTTTGCTTGACTTCAGTATCTCCCACAATTAAAGGACCCCATTTGTTTGTTGATGAATCAGGGACAAAAGAATCTCTTCTAATAATAATAATGTATATTTAATAAAGAGCCCTTATTAGTAGGAGCCATTCAAAGGCACTGTACAAATAATATGTAATATAATAATACCCCCAATAATATGTCTGTAAAAACCATGTAAGTGATTTAAAAGATAAATATTATTTATCTGTGAAAGCAACCTTGAGCAGGTGTGTTTTTAAAACAGATTAAATATTTTCAAGAGATGACACATTTCTAATCTACCGGCAACCTGTCACAAAGTGGGGGCTGCAACACTAAATGCACAGTCACCATAGGAATTGAGCACCTGCAATAGTATCTGACTAGATGAGCTGAATTTTCGGGATCACTTTCTAATGGACACCAGTTCACACAGGTATTCTGGTGCCACATCATTAATAGATTTATAAGCTAGTAATAAAATATTCTCTCACTCAGCACTGTTCAGAACAGGATTGGCAAGTTTCTATCATGCACTGTTATTGCCAAGGAATTACCAGAGTATTTACCATGGTAATTACCAGGTATTTACCTAAAGGGTAGAAATACCTTTTTATCCTATATTTATTATATAAATGGTAGAAACAAGCCACAAATTATTCATTGGCAATAACAGATAATGATTTAGTTACAGTATGTTTTTCTCATTTAGTACCACACTTTAACACCAGGACTGAAGAAAAAAACCACTGTTTTTATCACCAATAATTAATGCTCACATCATTCACACATCAATTGACCCCAATTATCTCAAATATACTCATTTACCACATCAGTTAAGGCTGAATTCTGCTATAATGAGATCAGTAAACAAAATTTAAATATTGATTATTGGGTGCATACTCAATAATGAAACAAATACACATAGCTACAAACATATAATACATACTATAATATAGTAGACATTATGTACACATAACTCAGCAGGACAGGGGTCAGTTGGTAGATGGCAAAGGACTTTTATGCATGAATAATGCTTATGAGGGCACATCATTAGAATTGGTTAACCCTGACTTTTAGTTCCTCAAATATGGCTTATGGCAGTATGAGAACTACAAGTTACACCAAGTTCAATACCTCCTAGCTCAAATGTATCCAACCTTCCTACAACTTACAAGGATACCTAAAAGTGTTTCCCAATGAGGGTGCCGCAGGGTGTAGTGCCCCCTGGACCCAGAAAAGGGCCTAGCTGGAATGCGGTAACCAAACTTTTGACCAAAATAATATCTCACTCCCACGGATATTACTTTCTAGCAGTTAACTCCCAGCATTTACCCATTTCCCCTGCTCTACATTTCTATCACTGGTAGGGCAGTAAATACCTTTCTACGCATTAGAAACCCTACTACGCTCTAACTAACCGCACCATCACTTAGCAGCTAGTCTCCTGGATACTATACTGATCCACAACCACATGGACTTTCTAGAAGTGACCTGGTCCATCTATAGTGACAGACAAACAACATACTAAAAGTAGAGAAGCCTGTCACTTTAACTTTAGACTCTTGTGAAGAACAGTATAAGTTCTGGACACAACCATTGCTAGATTGTTAACAATTCAGTTGCATTTTGGTTATGAAACACTCAACAGATTTCTGGCATAAAATACAGGGATCATGTAGCCGTTGTTTTATCACAAAAAGCATAAGCATGGATTGTCCATTATTTCCATACAGTCACACATAACTAGGTGTAAGGCATATAGTACTTACAGAATGAAGGATGTTATTTGGCCAATTTATGTAAATGTAATTCCACGTGATTGATGATTAATAGCCACTGGTAACTATTACCGTATATGGAATTGACATCTCTGCTAACATTAATTGAGTGTCTGGTCAAAGGTTATAATATAGATCAGAGCCATATATAGGTCAGTGACGTTCAACCCACTGCATTCAGGGGGTCATATTCAGGGGGATAGTGAGTGCATAAAAAGTGATAGGGATTGTACAGCGATAGTAAAACAAGAAATGTCAACATTGAAATGTAGGCACAAGAAAAGTAATATTTTGAACCAGCTAAGAATCAATTCCCCCAGAGAGAGAGCATCAAACGGCCAATAATACTTGCAATTCTCCAATGCTTTGATACACATCTAGTATGAATTAACGTGTTCTTGTCCTAACACATCCATGAGCTATCCCTATGAAACTGGACACCAGGGCTAAAAGTTGGATCTGTGTTCCACACAAAAACGTAACAATAGCTAAGCTGCTTTACATACAGTGTGTGTGTGTGTGTGTGAACTTACAATTATTATCAGGCCAACAAGTAGACACATTGTTTTTAATATGACTACCAACTAACTTTACCTTGGTTACACAATAGGAATTTAAACAATATATACTGAAATAATATATATGTACCAAGTCTAACCACAGAGTAGGTAATATTATAATGATATAAATAGACTATAATGTCCAGTTCATTAGGTCCACACAATGTAGCCAAGTTGAAATAATACAACAATGGACAATCACCAGCAAGTGAACGTTTATAATGAGACAAGACTAACGGTTCTCATTGAGATGGCAGACGATCTCAATCCCGCAGAAATAACTCCCGCCAGTACACCAGACCAATGGGGGGCCTGGATGGTAATGACCTTGACCGCTGTAGTCTGTTCTACCGGCACGGCTTCTCGCCCCACAGTTGGCAGGTAGCCAACAGGAAATATATCACCATCACAATAAAACTCCCATCAGTGATATTACCGACACACAACCGGGCAGTAAATGGAGAGCTACGAGTCTAGATATATCATAGGTTGAAAAAAGGCGCACCTAGAGTGATAAATTGGTCTAAATATCACCACATCCTCACATAACAGCTCAGCAGTAGTGTGTGTTGCACTACAACGGAAGGAGCCCAGTTTGATGCCTAACAGACTTACTCGTGACGTTTCAATTATTCAGTTCATTCAGCCAGTAGTGACGTAGGTGATTGGCGGGAAAAAATTAATGTTCCTGTTTTACAGCTATTTTTCTATACGTGATAACGAAGCGAGGTGAGAGTTTATACATGCTTCAGACATAGCCAGGCCGTGATTCGAACGCTGATGCTAGACGTCTGTGACCAACCCCATTACCAGATAGGCCAAGGAGAGATGCCAGTACCTAGGTTGCCAGTATCGTCAATGAGTGAGTGGTGTTTAAAGACACACTAATATAAATTGGTCACTTAGAGCAACCTCTTACAACATGGAAACGGATACAACAGGTTAATTACAAATTCTCTCTCTCTCTGTCTCTGTGTGTGTGTGTTTGAGTGAGTGAGAGACAGTTGGTACCACACTACAGATTTATAAACTAAGGGGCAATCTGCTTGAACAGAGTAACAAAAGTTAGAGCATTAATGAATTTGTAAATGTGCACGTAACATAACCAACGATAAAAGGCTACCCTAAAATAGCACCTGCGCCATCCTCCCCCCTGCCTGAGATCATCGCCCCAGGTATGGCGGTATATCTAACAAGTAATTGGGCTGTAAACAAAGAGGTTGGGATGTCATATAAGATCCAGGCACAAGTGAGCCAATAATTCAGTCGGAACCCGACATAGCCGTGTACACAAGCACGTGAAACACATAAAACTTTGATGTTAAAGAAAACCTAACACCTACATGAAGATCACTCTGGAGCAAGTAGACATTTTTTTAAAGAGAAATATAGAGAGAAAGAAAAGAGAGAAATAAGGAGAGAGATAAACCAACAACAGAAACACTATGTCCGACAACATTCTAGGACTAGGAGTGGTACCAAAAAGAATATTCAGATAAATCTCTGAGGTTATCTTTGGAAAAGGCTTCGGTAATATCAAAACAAAAGCTGAAAAACAACAAAACAACCAGAAAAAACTCACCAAATTAAATCTCACGAGAAGATTATCGGCAAAGAATTTCAGACGAACACCATGGACATTTTCCACGTTTTCAGAAATTATAATAAAAATCCAAATACCACAGATGACAATGGATTTAATATCTACGAACAATGCTGCCGAGACGAAATGGGCTAAAACATACACAGATATGGTGTTAATATTGAGTACCGTTGAATTATAACTAAGAACTGATGAATATGTAGAATCAAATCACAGTAGTCAGTGAGCGAGTTTTGAGGTCTACGCGCGTTGATGTCTCTACACAATTATATCTGTGAATGAAACGACCGTAACTTACATTTATCAATCACAAATACTGGCAAACCACAGCCCTTTTTTATCTCTGGGGAAAGCTTCGCCCGATCGTCTAATTTCTTCAGGATATCAATACGACCTAATATATGGGCCAGGTGTGATCAGTGCTGATGCTAAACAATAACAAAGCAGAACCTGTCTTAAAGGATCAGCCTAGCAAACGCCATCAACACCTGAAAATATGTGGTTATCTCAGGTAAATCTTAGTGTACGTAATCAAGTTCGATACGGAATTGGCCTCAAGAAGTTCCCTTTTTTGTGTTTTTAGATGAAATGATTATATTTGTATATTATTATTGGGGATAATACAACAATAAAAGGAGCATGGAATATGACTTATTTTTGTAGTAGCAGCAGTGTGGTGTGTGTTTTCGTTTAACCTCAGTACTAACACAGTTACCACCAGTCAACCATCTGATATCGTACACATTCTACTGTTATCTAACACGTTTGAGAGTTCTTGAAAAGAATCATTTACACCGATATTTATAATTTTATGCAATTCTCTCTGTGACAACACAACTTTTGAAAACGTTACACTTTAAAAGCCCCAGACACTTGATATATTTTTATTATAGAAGAAGATTGACTGGGTCAAAATAATAGTTTACACACGGTTACAACTCTTCCACAAAAATTGTCCCAGTGAAATACCGCTACTGCCCGTATTTGGTCATGTCTCATCACTTGTAAAAGTATTCAAACATCATTCATCACGTCACAACCAGACTAGTTTTTTTCTTTTCTTCATCACATCAATGTATGGTTCAGACAGTTGGATCAGTAGGTCTGTGGTTAAACCAGGTGTGCCTCTCTTTTCCTAACAACTGGTCTGATTGGAGCAGATACTGCTATAGGAGATAGGTATATCATATTGACGTTTGCCAGGTGTACAGTAGTGATGGGGTGGGGTCTTTCTTCAAAATCAGCTTCTTCGACAGTGCTATATCATACTCCATTTTGTTGTGATGGCTGTCACCAACAAAATGTTCACATCACATATGCATGATGGGGTGCAATATCTATCACGTCCGTCGGACAAAACGTGTCCAAACTTCCTTCAGTTTTTTCGAATATGATGGGGGAAAATTGATGAATGGAAACCTCACCAAACCATATTTCATAATGATTCCACAAACTCCTAAAACATGCTATTAGCCCTCATATCACTAGTTCACGCTGTAAACAAAATTAATTCCACAATAAAACAAGGCCATGTTTACCTGTTGTGACATCACAAGCTTTATCGATCAACACATTTCATGTAATGGCGTCATCCATTTCACAGACTGCTCTTACGCACTGCGGTCACAGTTAAGACAAATAATTGAAAGTCACGAGACAAAATGGAATAGCTATGCCAGAATTTGAACCCCAGTGTCTTTGTCCAACAACTCTTCCCAAAGAGCTGCTTTCTATCAAAGCCATGAACAAATCAGTCTCCACAGCTAGTAGTAAACTAGAACAGGCACATGAAGGTAATATTTAGAAAGTATACATTTACTGTCTTGGCATTGGCCACAACTGGGATGTATGGCCTAGTGAAACATTCCACAATCACAGGTGCGAGTCGGATGCGAATCTGACAACCTGGAGGTTTACAGTGCAGCACTCCAATGGCTGCACCATTAGATTGCCTGTACTATCTTCCAACGTGAATATGATATGGCTGAGAGTGACCATATTGATGTCTTCAATACTAGTTAACATCTAAGTGGATTAATAAACATCCCCTTTTTAAGATTATTAATATTCTTGTCTTCTAAGCTAAATGGCCGAAAATAATCCCTCAAAATTAAGGGCAAAGTGTAAGTGAAAATGTGCCTTGAACATGATGTCAACTGGACTAGCAGGAATCATATTCGTACTGGTTTTGCTATCATAACCTTCACAAACAACACAAGATCCAGTGACAAATCTTGTTATATTATTATGCCGTCATATTATTAATAATCATCTCATAATATTGATATTTCTAACCTGGAATGTCTTCTTGGCTCCCTCACTTTTCCCTATGGCCATAATTTCTGGTCCTGCCATGCTGATGTAATCCTTCAGGTGTATGGCTGGTGGGTGAACCTTGACGACGGTGGTTGGGTATTCCGGGAATGTCCTGCCGACGGCGTGGGCACCCTGCATGTTGGTACGTTCTGAGAGTCCAACAAATATCTCTCTGCCTGGAAATATAGCGGATGAAATGATATAATGATATGAATGAATTAAAAAAAAAAACTATGTGCACAAGTTACAATGCACCGAATTGCACATGACAGACACTGTTTAGGGGTTGACATTATGTTTTAACATTAACTTGCCATGTTGGGTAGGTAACATAAATATAGAGTTGCCCAACATCTGGAGCTGCTGCACTTATCGGGCAGTTAGATTTTAAGTACGTCAGATGCGTGATGACTTATGGGAAGCATGTTTTGAATCATTGCATCTCCTGTCAGTCCAACTGCACTGACATGGTCAATGAGCTAAATGTTTTATTGGAATAGACACCCATTTCCTGTTTATTGACCAATGTTTTGAATTTTACCAAATCACAGGAAAATATCAATTTGTTAGGGGGAATCATTATCACGGAACCTTGTTGACATGTCAGACAACCCATATTAAATAGCTTTTATATTGTCCGACATCATGATTAAGTTGCCAGTGGCAATGGGGCAAGTGTTTATATTGAATCCTGCTGTCACAGAAATTTAAAACATCTGACAGTAATTAAATGCCATTGAAGTATTCGCTTTTGGTTTGATTAATCAAAAATGAAAGAAATTTCTATTTAAATACTTGATGAAAGTAACCAATTCTTCCAATACTTTAAATTATATCTGCCAAAACAGTTACAGTCAGTGGTTTGTTAGAAGCAGGGACCTGGGTCATCTGAACAGCCTACTCTCAAGTACGAAGTAGAGACTGGCTACTTTCCCGAGACGTCGCTTTGTACCATTGTAGCCCAACAAATATCGTTGAGGCCAATATCTGACCCTGGTACATTTTGTTGGCCCCCCCCCATTTTATTTCTCAACAAAACCACTGCAAATATTCAATCAATTGTTATCCAACCAATAATTTGTCTTGTTGCTCTTTTTACAGTGAAGTAGAACTACTGATTTTAATGTATTCTCTTGTTTGACTTCTCAGATAAACAATAAAATAACCTCACATTCCGATTTGAAAGTCTTAATTCAGGTTCTGATTAATTTGTGTGTTTTAAGCAATTTGTTTCGGTTACCGGTACTGAGACCATCGGATGGCTTTCAGTCGGGATCATCTTATGTCTCCCGTTAAATTGGTATCCATAGAACCGACTGTATCTCCATTTAAGAAAAAAACACCCGCTTACGTCCATAACGGTTTAACCCAAAAGTTCTTCTTATATATGTTACAGTTAAAGGGATAGTCCACCTTCATTTAAAATTTTCAGGACTAATAAAGCTTTACTCACAAATATCATAAATAATGTCAAAATGTGTAAACGATCACCCACATATTAAATAATCTGGGTTCAAAGTGCTGATTAATAGATTTTTAATGACCTGTGGGCGCCGCCATTTTGAAGCTAGACAGAGACCTGAGAGCTCCTGAATGCTCAGGTCACTTGAGTGTATCCTGTAAGTCTGTAAAGCCCGTACAAAAGCATGTAAACAAGTGTGAGCAAAGAATTATTGCAGAACTAAACTGCATTATCTTGTTAAAATTACGTCATGAATGATATACAACCATATCAGTTTGAGCGAGAAGGAACCTTACAAGAGGAAGATGATTCAAGTTCAGAAATTAACTCTCAAGAGAAACTATAGGCCTAATCTGCGTCAGTCTAGAGAGCGCCAATGTGACATCAGAGTATTTCATTTTTTTCCTTCCAGCCTTCGAATCTGGCTTCCGGTGCAGCCGTAATGCCGGCCCTCCAGTAATTTGGATTATTTCCCTATATCTATGATATCAGGTATATTTCATGATTAGTATTGTGGAATATTTGGTTAATGTTCTAAGCAATACATATTTAAACAATATTTTCTGAGGGTGGACCGTCCCTTTAATCTGTATATTAAATCAGATAATATATATATATATTACCTGAAATTTTCAGGTAATGTGTGTTAAATCTCAGTTAGCAATAGATGTATTATCTGAAAATTTCAGGTACTATACATTTTACCTGATTATACAACATGAGATTAACTGTAACATATATAGGAAATGAAAACGGTGTCACATAAAAATATATCAGTGCGATTAGTCATGCAGGAGCAAACAAAATAGTGTTAGATTCTCAGATGCCAACATCTAATTACTATTTGACAACAATATTCTTCCCATTTGAACTCCACATTGACCAGATAACAAAGATTTCTTTCCCCCCCCCGCCCTCCGTCCAAATACAAGGCATTTACTATAATGTCTCAAACATACAAAATTAAATTTGGACTGTGGAACATTTAATTTTAGTACTTTACATATATAACCTGGAGTCTAGCAATCTGGAACATTTAATTTACATATGACCTGTTCTCTAGCAATCTGGAACATTTAATTTTACATATAACATGTCGTCTAGCAATCTGGAACATTTAATTTACATATAACCTGTTCTTTAGCAATCTGGAACATTTAATTTTACATATAACCTGTCGTCTAGCAATCTGGAACATTTAATTTTACATATAACCTGTCATCTAGCAATCTGGAACATTTAATTTACATATGACCTGTTCTCTAGCAATCTGGAACATTTAATTTTACATATAATCTGTCGTCTAGCAATCCCATTAATTGAGTCTGTCACTGTCAGCCAGTGAGTGAGTAGTACTTAACCACACATTAGTATAAAAAGAGGACATACTGTTGTCTCCTTTTAGTCACCACAGACACACCCACACACACTCACAAACAGCAGGAGGAACTGGGCCAACTAAGAATTCGGGTCAATTAAGAGGTGACTGTATGTCTGAATAAAGGCATACCTGACAGGTTCACGGAGACACTACTAAATTATGCCAGCAGTGAGTATGATATTAAAATATGACATGACCCATGACATACAAAATGGTCAGAATCTACCTTCTTTCTGGTTGTGTGTATTCATTCGTTTTAAGACACCAGGATTGAATCTAATATGGCCGATCCATACAGCACGTTCCCTTTTATAAAAAATACTAATTACAAAAGAAATCACCTCACCTAGTAGGAGTCATCTGAAGGTAATGTACAGTGACATCCAAATTCATGTCTAAATTCTAGCGAAAAAAAGGTGAAATATTTATATTAACTTAGATTTAGAAAGCAAGTTTACATGAGCACATGGATCTTCTTAGAACGAATTTGAACTCTTTCAGAGATGACACACAGATAATCTGTTCCACAAAGTGGGAGCTCAATGCACACTTGTCATAAGCAACAGTACCTGACTGAATGAACTGAACTTTCGTGATGATCTTGTAAGTGATAATTCACAAACACACAGGTGTATGGCCATTGATATGTTTATAAGTAGTGCTGAAAGGGAAATACTGTCTCACCTGTAACCGATGTAGTTGTTGAATACCTGATCAGTGATCTTATTTTTGAGTATTTGTCACTACAGGGCCAACTTCAAAAATTCATACCATTCTAGTTTCTCATGTACATCTGTGAGCCAATAAAGTCTTTCCTGAGAAAAGCCCAATTTAATCTGGTTTAAACCGGTAAAACCTGGGCTCAATCCTCCAACCAGTCAAATCCACAACCCACATTAGATCTGCAACAATTGCCTGATAAACCTTTTGAGGAGTTACATGTATTTGATTTCTGGTTCACAAATGTTTGAAGTGACACCGATTTGGATTATGTACATACTAGGTAAATGCACAAACCAATGCAGAGAATTAGATTGACAGGATCAGTTAGATATTTGTGCAACCAATAAAAAATAATCATCTTCCTGGTTCACGATTTTATTAAATGCGGGACATCCGGAAGTAGGCCCCATTCTGCTGTTTAGCTCACGAGACTGTAGCATATTAAGGCATCACCAATGCTGTCGGATGATGATTGATGTTTTACGGCGGACATAGTAGGTTAATTTGACCGAGTGACCTCCAAAGGTAATGTAGCCAAATCAAAGATGAAACACCCTTCACATATGCCCACGCTGAGATTCGAACTCAGGTAGTAGTGATCCAACGCACTACCAGTTAGACTGCGGAGACACCACTGGATGCTGTCGGAGAACTAACATCAGTCCATCAGGTTGTGGTCGACTACGAAGGCGTTCATATAGTAGACATTCTACTTCGCTACTAATGTATCAATATCGTATACTTCTAGTACATTATCGGCGCATTATTTATTGATGTCATGTTGTAGTTACAACATTTCATTAATTTAATAAATTCAATGTCGAAAAGCATAACATCACACGGATTATAGCTACCTGTAAAAAAATGCCTCTACGTCAGTTTCTAACTGGAGTTTAGTGATATGCGTGTGTCACTGTCAGATTTATTTATAAGTTGTTCGTATAATCCTAAAATCAATACAGATTAAGAATAACTGGGGCCATATGATCATTTTTTTAAAGTATTTGTCACTAAGTAAGTGACATGATTCTGACTTCACCGAATGTATCTGATGTTATAATCCGATTATACCACATACAAATAAGGAGATATCAGTAGTTTAAAAGACACGAACAATTTTGACAAGTGATTCTTGTATCGGTCAACAATGCTTTTAGACAATGAATGGTGGAAGGATACAGCTACGCATCTACTTATCATATGTAATATGTTCTGATCGAGGTAGACTGCTCGTGTGCAGCTAATGGATAATTCACAGGATTCTGTTCTAGTGATTATTCATTTTAGGCAGGTGTTCCATGAATATAGGTACCTTTATGGAAAGGCTTCACACATTGGCTAGCCCATCTGTGACATAAATCAATATACCGCATTAGCACATAACTTCACACATATAAACGTAAGGAGTGTTTTAACATGTATAATATTTCAATTTTAAACCCTTATAACTGTCTATTAAGCCAAAGTTTATGATGAGGATGGTGGAATAAAGACTGGATTCTTTATGTCTAATGTCTAGATGTATACTGCAGGCTGTTAGGCCAAAGAAAATCGATTGTGTGTTTCCTGTTTTATGAAATTTTCCAAATGGGTAGGTAGGTAGGGAGGGTTTTCTTTCTTTCTTTTTAATAATTTCGTATGGCATATAAAAATTGGTCGGTCAGAGTTTACTGATTTTCCTAACACATTTCTTGTCAGATACATGCAGCCTTTTCAGTAGGGAATAGAGCAGACGAGCCCTTACAAAAAGTAGGCAGCAGCTCACTTGTGGCGGCCTGTAAAAACATCATGACGCCATTGTTGGAGGGAGGTATGGATGCGGGGAGGGGAGGGAGTGAAGGACTGGACCTGTGGTAGTCACACTAACAAAGTAGTGTCCTTTCTCCATTGGAAGGGAGATAGGGGCTCTCCACTGAAAGAGTTTGGAAAAAGGAGTATTTCTACTAGAATGCACCAAATACCCCATTTATACTAGAATTTCTAGGCCACTTTTTCCAACCAAAAAAAGTAGCAGACCGATTTAAAATAGGCGACGTGGTACTGTAAAATAGCCGACGTATAGAGTCGGACGTCGGCTGCTATTGGGAAGGCTGACGTGTAAATACATAGCGGTAGGTCACCATCACACTCGGTTATCCTGCATCAAAGGCAATATGTTTTGTTTGTTACTCAGGAACTGGATTTGATTTATTAATGCTTAACATTCATTCTTGTTCAATATTCAAATTTCAATACATGGCACATCTAATATCCAGTTTTATTGAACATTCTTGCCATATATGTAATCCTTACAGATATGTATCCTACAGTGTAGCAGTCGTCAGTTAAAAGTTATCAGCAAATATCTTGTGTTAGACCGTTCAAAGTTATTTATGGTACCATCTGTGTATTCCATACAAATCCAAATACGTGTTCTACAATGTACCTTATGTAATTTCACTGTGCCACACGTTTGAACGGTACCAGCTAGTTTTGGCACTTATTAAATTTAATGTACTATTATTAATGTACTATTATTAATATTATTATCGAGCAGGATACAATTATGACACACACACCCCTGGTTTAGATTTTTTCTAAGTAATTGAAAAAAAATCAGATTTTTTAGATCTAAATCAGATTGATTTATTTGATTCAATTTTTATTTTATTCTGCAGACAAGTTCCTGGATTTCTTTGCTATAGTGCTTGCATGTTGCCTGACAACTCGTGTTCCCCTCAACTTTAGTCCTATCAACGTCAATTCAATTCCAGAATTGGAATTGACCTCATATCTGATCAAACTATAACCACACACAATCGTGATTTCTGCCAGACATTGTGAAGTTGACAATTAATCTATATATTATAATGATAAAATATACAATACTGTAAGTGTAAGTTGCAGAAACAGGTTTTGTTTCTCATATGCTTTCAACACGAGATAACTATTAATACTGAATGCTCACCTATATATATATATATATATATATATATATATATATATATATACATACTGACTAAACGCAAAGTGCTTAACGTTGACTCAGTGATAGACTAGGTAAATGCATATATAAAATATGTGACTTCAAAGTCAAATCATCCCCAAATTCATCCAATTTACCACATTGAAGCAGCATGGCTTCACTCGACACATTCTATTGTGTTGATCTCTGAACCATAGATCTGGGAGAATTGTCACTGATTACGACTATCGGTATGATATGATGTCAGAGTGTGCCAAATTCGTCAAAATATGGTGATGTACGACATAAATTTATACTCATCAGCCTGTTTGTCCGTTTACATGTATTACTATTTGTTACAACATCACATATTTGCTACTAATCCATATCTGAAGTCTGTAATAATTAGCATGTTTAGTTGGGTATTCAGCTTTTTTTGACCAACCAGAAGTATCAGCAGGCCCAACAAACATTTTGCTGATGTAGGACCTGGAGGCTGCTGTCAAAGAATATGTGAGGCCGACAAAAAATATGGCTGTAGGACCTGTTGTCCAACAAGTTAAACTGGGATTGTGTATACTCTGTCAAGTTGAAATTTATTTGCAATTTATATATATATATATATATATATATATATATATATAGAGAGAGAGAGAGAGAGAGAGAAGTTATCTAGCATAAGTAACAATTTATTTTAAATAACATTACATTTTTGGTATTTAATCAATAAAAATAAATGCAATAATCATAAAAATCAAATTACAAAAGATAAATAAAAGATAATAATTTGTTTTTAATTTTGATGTCATTTAAACCAAATAACTCTCTCTCTTTCTCACACACACAAGTAATTTTGTGTTTGTTTGCAAAACAAATCCGACAAGAGTCTTAAATGGGGGTGAATATGACACTGGTTGGGTCTATGATTGGAACTATGATGTTTACTTATTAAAATTCATTTTTTATTATTCTAAACTCTTGGCTTCTAACTCTAAGCATATATATATATATATGTGTGTGTGTCAATATGCCAACCAATATCTAATTATGTCACAAGCTAGCATCTGACCACAGAATAGAAGAGGCAGCCATCTGAGAGCATTAATGATGTATAATTATGTTGTTAGAGCTATTTGTTCTGGCTCAGCTGATGGATAAAACTTGACAGGAAGTGTAATGTTTTGTGTGAGTGTGTTGTTTGCCTGTCTGTCTGTCTGTGTACTGCTGCTGTAAATGTGTAATGTAACAAGTATTGCTGCTAACTAAACAATGACATCAGATGTTTTCTCTGTATTTTACTCACTGTTGGCACGATTCTGTGACAACAAGGTTATATCATCAGTTAGAAATATGGTCTCTCTATGTGTGTGTGGTGTGTGTAAGCTCTGTATTGCTGACCAAGAAGATAGACAGACAAACCCTGATGTTTCATTGTAAACACAGCAAACAAATGCACGCACGCATGCACACACCAAAATTACCTGTCCAGAGAACATCACCACCCTCCAGTTTCGTCTCCTCATCTCCCTTATTTTCCACTTCGACAACTTTCAGTCCAAGCTCCTTCCTCAGAACCTGACGTACTACAGCCAGCTGTAAACAAATAAACAATAACACTACAGCAAGTTCGGACATAACACTACAGCATGTTGGGATATAACACTATGTACAGTAGATTGAGAATTAACACTACAGCAATCCAAGATCACAGGTAGCTTTATGTGAAGTCTATAAATCATGACCTCTCTTTCTCAGGAATGGATCACTCTTATGAAATATCATCATTCCCACAATGCCAGGTGTAGTTCCCCGGTGAATTATTTGCAGTAGTTTTGTTAAGAAATAAAGTAGATGTGGGGTCAACAAAAATACTGTGGTCAGATATTGGTAGGCCTCAACGACATACCAAGACACAAAGCGGCGTCTCATTTGTATTGGAAACGAAAGAGAGCCCGGTCTCTACTTAGAGATTCAGTGGGTGAAATGACCCAAATCCCGGCTTCTAACAAAACCACCGATTTGCATTATGTAATCATGATTAGTAATGTTATCAAACAGTCACTCTCTCTCTCTCTCACACACACACCAGAAGAAAAACCAAATCAACACAGCACAAATTTAAAAACCACACACACACAACTATCTCATTTAGTCTACAATAAACAACTTGATCTGAAGCCAAGTACTTATTTTATTAATCACCGTAGACACCAGATATGACATTCAGCCAATGATCACTATTGGGTCCCATGAGAACTCTGACACATAGTATGAATCATAGTTTAAGAATCAACCTCTAACTAAGTCAAGTTTCCCACACAACATCGCCTCCGTGGTCTAGCGGCAGCGTGTTGGATCACAGATCACTACCACCCGTGTTCGAAAATCGGCGTGGATATATCTGAAGGTTGTTTCGTCTCTGACTTCGCCTCATTACCTTTAGAGGTGGCTCCGCCCATTTAGTGGCCGTAAAACATCAACCATCATCATCAAGTTTCCCACACAAATATAACCCTTCCACAACCATTCTTGAATAGTTTGAGAAATAAAAGTACATGCTAATATGTAATAGTCTATTTTAATATTTGTTGAGATTTCTTGAAGATGAGCTACCTACTGCCCCCCCCCCCAGCAATCTTCTCAGAGAAGATACCAATGTCATCACACATTTGAAGAGTTAGTTCCAGCACCCAGAGGCGCTAGATATTCTGACATTATGTGCTTCACCGTCCTGCTCTACCTGACCTCTGTATATGTTACTGTACTTCCTCAGACCTTGATGAGGTGTTACTATATCACACCCTCCATTGATGTAATTTTCAATTTATTCCTGCTCTACCTGACCTCTGCATATGTTACTGTACTTCCTCAGACCTCAAGGAGGTATTACTATATCACACCCTCCATTGACGTAATTTTCCAATTTATTCCTGCTCTACCTGACCTCTGAATATGTTACTGTACTTCCTCAGACCTCGAGGAGGTGTTACTATGTCACACCCTCCCATCCATTGACGTGATTTTCCAATTTACAGCTGGACACCCAGAGGTTGAAATATCACGCCCAGCTGTGTACACCATAATCCTTTTATAATAGCTTAATAATACAGTATATGGCATGATGTTTCACCTGATCAGCTTATTGCTGTAGGTAATTGTTACATCAACCATATGTCCGAAGCTAAAAACAGCTTCGAGCCTGACTCATTAATACTACAGACTTTACTACAGGTTATATGTCAAGAGCCAAACTATTACACTGAGTGCCCATCTAAGGATTGGCTAAAGTTATTCACTGACAAGTAACATGTACTCAGATATAGGTAAAATAGCCTCGGAAATAAAAGTACCAGCATGCACCAATATGTTCACTTGCTTTCAATGCTAAAAACGAACGTGTGCTGCTGTTAGACAGCGCTTATCTGTCAGAATATATGGAAACCACATTTACATAAACACAGACAGCAAATGACCTCTATTCTAGATAATATATATAATGTATTATGTCAGATGATCTCATACACCTGGTGGATAACTATAATTAGTCCTCAGATATAATTCACTTTATACACACATATACATACACAATTACTAAATTAGTGTATAGAAAAATAATATATATATATATATATTTAAACTATAGATGACCAGGTTCAATTCCACTGATCAGTTAATAATTATACACCTGATAATTAAATTTTCACATACAGCCACAAAATATACTCAATTAGCAAGAAACATATTTTGATAACAGTGATCATATATGTAACGTTATTATTTCTCAACAAGTATATGGACAGAACAGATCACCACCATCTATATTGATCTACGCGATCATGACTCTGGCCCTCTAACAATATATGTAATTATAAGTGGCTGTGAAATTGCTAATTGCATTGAGAAAGAAGAATCTCACTGATCTGTACTCATTTGAAAAAGAAAAATTATAAAATAAATTTCTGTATGACGCTTGCTATATTATAACATGTGACTGAACAATAACAATTCACACATAATATAGTAATTCGCTTGCAATTATGGTACTCTCAAACGCCGCAATTACAATTTAATTGGAATGAACTACAACTGATTATAACGGTAACTGATCAAAATCCCCCCAAGCTATCCCACACTTCCATAACTTAACCTCCAGACATCAACTATCCCATGTTATATGAGATAGACAAACAGTCAGAGGTTTAATCATTACCACATGGATTAGTCATTAATGGTAGAGACTATCTACAGACACAGACTCATAAAGTACTAATCTTGTAATTTGATGTCAAAACACTCCTATCACAGCTAAATATCAATGGTAAACCATGGAGAACTGTACCAAGTTGACTCCCGTACCTGCCAGGATGGCTTCATCTCACAGTTATTAGTCATGCAGTGTTTCCATATGCAGTCGCTAGGTGCTTATATAGATGCATTTAATATATACATATATTTATTGTATTATAACGCAATAATTACACCCGGGGTTACCTCATAACAGATGAGGAGGCTAAAGCACCTAAAGATGCCTCTTCTGCCAAACACAAGTTCAAAGCTCAGGAGTTCAGCTGCCACTTGTGCCAACAAAGTGATATGTCCAAGGTTAACGATGTAGAAAAGTGGATTTACTTAAGTAGGAAGGAAGCAGGAGGCGGCTTTATCATGGTTAGACTGGCCTCGAACTCCGATGAACGCCATCAGTGTCAGTGCTAATGTATATTCAATCAGTAACAGTTGTAGTGGTAGCACTCACTAAATCTTTTCTAAAAGTCTGAAGTCAATGTGATGTCAGAGAGCGCCAAGTTAGACTGTGTGGATTTAGAACTCACTCCATGCATCAGACAAACATTTTCTAATAATTACTACAAAGCTTTCAATAAAAGGTAACAAGTCCATGCTCTGACCTCACCTATTATACAAAGGTAAGAAGCCACTTACAACTACAATAAGGGAAACTCAGATGGCTTGACTGGGACCTTTTAGTGACCCTTACTGATGGATGAATCATCCTAGAAAGAGTGGGATTCAATCAAAAACACTTAGACTTACAGGACATTGACGTAATATTACCATATAAGAATGTTGGTTGCCTGTTAGTGTTAAGCAACCATGTATATTTTTTAAGGATCTGCTTTAAAGATGTGCACTACTTGGTTGGATTTGGCGAGCATTACAGCCATTTTCAAGCAATTTCTTTTTGAAAACTGTACACACAGTTAACAAACCAATAATAAAATATCTAACTTAAACGAGTGAAAACAAATCTCAGTACACAGTAATTAGTGTAACCTATTAATTTCAACCCACAACCTGGAGGTTTGCCATGTAAATGTTCTAACAACTGAGCTACTGGAGTGTGCAAAATCAACACTCTGCTAAATTTTCCTGGTAAAAAAAGGTATTTCTTCCCTTCCCATGGGAAGAAATGGGTTTTTACTGGAAAGAAAACCTTTTGTCCAGGAAGAACCTCCCAACAGATAGAGTAACCTGATAATCCAAACTATTATGATATTCACCAACTCCACCCCACTGTATAAACAATTTTATAACTGATGACAATAGCATCAGGGTTGGAAAAAATTTAGATTTTTTTTGGGATTAAATCGGATGTTTTTTGATCAAATTGTTTTTTTCAACATTCTCGACAATCTCATAAGAAATAATTTGTAATTCTGAAAATAAATAAATATGTGGAATATCATAATATACCCAATATGCTGAACATTTCATTCTCAGCATTTCTAAATAATTAAAGCAAGGTTGTTATGTACAAATGTAAACTTTATTTAAAAATACACACAGTTAAATCAACTGGCAGTAGCAAAGTGAGTAATCAGGTAAGTATAAATTTAACTTTTAAGGTAATCTGAAGAAATTAAAAAAATCAATATCTTGATTTTTTCATGTTGATTAAATCAACGCCAACTCTGAATAGCATACAAATAACAGATCACGTACTAATGGTGGGTAAAAACTGAGGAATACCTTGTCAATTGTTGAAATTTGGGATAGAGACCTCTGGCTGATGCCTATTGGGCACAGCAGTTGAGGAATAACAAAGTTGTGACTCTTTTTAAAGGGTCTTACTTTGTGCAATAAACCAATCAACAAGTGGCTTCTAATGATTCAAGCAGATTAATCAATTAACAATTATCTATCTTCATTGTCAAATGATGTCAATAATAGGACTTAATGGTGAACTGTAATCATCATCATCAGTAATATGTATAATTATTTTCAATATGTTGTACAAAACCAATCAATTTTAGTTTCTTCCATTTGCCCCCAAAGATTTTTTTGCAAACCAACAGATATATGAGGACTATATATCATTATAATTTTAAATATAGCATATGTGTATGAATAGCATGAAAAGTACATTATACATATCTGTCAAAAATTTTGGATGATGATTAAAATTGTACCAGTTTAGTTTCTCTCCAATTCTTCCAAAACTGGAAAGGAAGAGAGCATTTATTCCATATTGGAAAAACGGTTTTTACCATACATGGAAGAAACATGCTAATCTTGAATCACACACATATATATATATATATATAATTGTTGAACACTGGCAGAAAAAATTCCCCCCCCCCCTTATTAGAGTTTCTCTTGCCTTAATTATAAAATCAGCTTTTTCTTAAATTAACTACCAATGACGATGATGATGATTTGACAGCCACTTTTGTGCACATGGTAGGCTAATTAACTACCAATGAAATGTAATAGATCAGAAATCAATCAAAACCAGCAGTGATCTTAATTTAGGGAAAATAAATCTACTTAAAATATTTGATTTTATTATTTTGCTGAATACACGCTTTCGATGTCCTAAAGGCTGTCCTGGTTTATCGTTAGTGATGACAACGAATGGATCTGGATCCAGCTACTGATCACCTTTTCAACATCATGATACAGTTGCTACATTTCATAATATTAGTGCCAATGGCAGTACCAGGTCCAGGTTGATGCCAATGATGGTAAATAATCATGGACATCAAATAGGCAATGCCAACAACAATCTAGACTAGTTATCAACACATCATATTATTGGACATATGTCACATCATACAATGATACGTACGTACATTTGAGCAAATGATCAATTATTATGAAATAGGGTTATAGGGGAATTTTATAAGTTATAAGATCAACAAGAGCTAGACCACAGTCTACACTTCTACGCCTACGGATGACCAGTAGTCTGAGTAGATCTACTGGCAGTGGCAGTACTACTTAGTCTTAGTCTACTAGTACTAGATTAGTAACTACTAGTAGTAGTAGTACTAGACTAGTGTCTAGTTCTACTACTTCTAGACACAAAGTCTGAAAGTGAGTCTAAGACAGCTGTCTTACTTTCTACGATCATGACTGTCACAGATAAACAGTACCAATGAATGGGCGTCTACCAATTGACTAAATCGGTGACTAACTCGGCAGCTATAACAGTCAGTTACTAGTCAATGTGGTGAAACTGTGGAAATGGTACTCCGTACTGCCGTCAACAAGAATTCGGAAATGAGAGTCAGTACTTCACGTCTTCGGTTAAGACTACCGTATTATTACGTAAACTATTACAAATTATTACTAAAACAACCCAATCGTCTGCCATCTTACCTCGCCCTCTCTAGACGGTTTGTTCGGCGGTGACTGTGGACGACATATTAACGCTGTCCCGTTGATGACGACCGCTATATCGTCCACAAACAATCCGTCGGGATGCTTTTCATCGCACGGCAGTTCGATCACATCGAGACTGATCCGTCTGAGGGCGTCGACCAGCTGTTCGTGCTCGGCGCGCGCCTTCTCGATGTTGATCGGCGACACGCCCGACTTCAGGTCGAAGCTCGACGTCTCCGCGAACGAGTTAGCTATCCGGCTAACCAGGGCAAAGTTGTACTTGAAGCAGTTAAGAACCGACATTTTCTCCGGCATGATGACCCACTTCTTCCCAGAACAAGCGAACGAGAACGAGGCTCGCCCGCCTACCGTGCTGACGCCTGGCGAATTCGTTGTTCGGTAATATGGCGCTCGTTTGATGTGACCGTCCGCGCTGGTTGGAAACGCGATTGTCTATTCCCTTGCCTTCCATGCGCCTTGACCAGTGCTCTCAGGCATCGTGTCGCGTCACCATCCTATAAAATACATGAACTTACTATACTAATATAATTTAAAACTATTATTCACTATATTTACAGCTACAGCACTCATTACTAGTGGGCTTGATTACAGCAAACTCTCTTTACATAACTTCACATCCAGGGATATTCTAAAACTTTATATATGTTTATATATATATATATATATATATATATATTCTCGTGGGTTGAGCGTGGGACTAGTTACCAATGGTTGTGGTCATGCGGCGCTAGAGGTCGAAGGTTCGAATCAAGGCCGTGACACTAAATTGGGAGGAGTTTTTCACCCAACCAGGCAATTGGCAAGGTTTTCTCAACTGAATATCGCATATATTGTAAATTCTGAATTTAGTTAAAATTAGTTCAGGTGGTAAAGCTGTAAATTACAGACCATATACGTCTCCTTCATTTGAGGTAGCCAATCACGTAAATTTAGGTCATTACACACACACACACACACACACACAATATATATATATATATATATATATATATATCATTTTCAGGGATATATTATTTATGAATTTCATATTTTTTCCACAAAAGCGGCATTTACAGAAAATAAATTTTACCGACATCCGACTCATTTTGTAAGGATGTGTCATTACATATATATATATATATATTTATATATATATATTGTGTGTGTGTGTTTGTCTGACGGTCCCAATTACTGTTTTGTATGATTTCAGGGTGGTGAAGAAATCTGATGTTTATCTAACAGGGATACAAGGCGCTTTTGCATCGTGCATAATAAATATGATTATCACCAAATCATGGTGTACGATATACGAATACACCGCTATGGACTAGTGGGGCACCTGATTCGAATTTCGGCGTGGGAAATCGGAAGGGTGTTTCATCTTTGACTTCGCTTCATTACATTTGGAGGTCGCTCGGCCCATTTAGCCTACCTTATGCACAAAAGTGGCCGTAAAGCATTTCACTACCAATCTATGGACTAGTAGGTAAGAGTGTAAGACTTTCTTATTATGGTCATGGTGTGCGGGAGGTCGGAGGTTCGAATCCCGACAGAGGCTCTATAGTAGGATGGGGTTTTTCATCCGACCAGGCAACTGGCAAGGTTTTCTCCACCGAACATGCCATGCCATCTATTGTAAATTCTAAAATCGTTTAGAATTAATCCCCGTGGTGAAGCAGTAAATAACAGTAAATGTGCGTCTCCCTCATTTGGGTTAGATCAAACAGTTAAAACAACTGCCAATTCGGCCATTATTATGGCTAACTATCTACAACAGGTATTCAATCAAAGTAAACCATCTCAGCCATAGAGGTATAGAAATGGGGTGTACAATGACCAGTCTGGTTTCGTTCAACACACGAATTAGTTCACTTTAAATCCGAGATACAATTTGATGTTCTCACTTCAAAGGTTGGTATTAACCTAGTGATTTGCATGAAGCGTGTGATTCCCAAGGTAACGACATTCTATTTACACCTGGCGAATAGAAAGCTAATTAAATAATTATACCGAAACCTATGTTGTGCCGTGGCACATTATGACTGAAATGACCGGAATTATAGTGAGTGAAAGGAACATGATGATGAAATAAACATATCAAGCAGATCCAGTTACATGTATTCCCCACAAATAACTCAAAACAAGGATATGTTAGTTAGCTGTGGGCCCAGTCATGTTGGTGTTCGAGGTAATGAATTTGTCGAGAAGGGTGTCAAATCTTCCCGAAAAGGGCCCCTTTCCGTGTAGTTTTAAAATGGCTTGTGTATAGGAAACCTTTAGGTGTGGTTTTAAAAAGGCATATACTATTATGTGTAAAAATATTTTTGGGATGACCCAGGACTCCTTTTTGGTAAGCACCTTCATCAGACCTTCTGGTGTAACATTTAATAACAACGGGCCTCCATATTGTAGATAATTTAGGGCATCGACAAGTCTAAATTCGACATTGGGTGTGGTCTGTCGGGAATACCGTCGCCTCTTACGGATTGGGCACACTTTCTTCACCCATAGATACTTAGATCTAATCCGCAGAAGATGCCAGTGTGTATGTCTTGCCAGGAAAGTCTGACAGTGGATTATATTCTCTTCCTTCGTTCATCGTGTACTGAAAGTTTTAATGTAATTTAATTATTTTATCACAGAAAAGAAAACAAAGCCCGGAGTATTAGACTGAGTTATTGTATTATGTTATCAATAGGGAAAAAATATTTTATCGAGCTTTTAAAGTATCTTTGTTGGCTATACAGTAGTGTATTTAATTTTCAAAACACATAAAAAACTGTTGAAATATTTCAATTGCTATAACATGATTTCCAGATATTAAAAAAAAACACACAACAAATACTAGAAAGCGGAATAAATACAACACATTAATCCAACTAAATTTTCAATGGCTGTTAACATCTAAACCGGAAAACCCGTGATAGATAATATTTAAGCTCTCTGATAATATATAAAAGTTTGAAGTTCTTATGTGTTGTTGCAGTTTACTGGCCACCATTGCGTACACTGCAGCCAGGCTAAATTGGTAGATTGATTAATTATGTATGAATTAAATTGTGTGCTAGCACTTATATATTTACAGCATCATATATACTGTATATTTTTTCAAATGTTGCTCGATCTTTACAAATATCAGAGTAATAATTTGCACGATGTGCTGTATTTCAGTGTTACACTGATAACTGCAGTTTGATAATCAGGTTGGCCATGATGAAATTACGACAATATTCCAATCGATATTATTTTTAATGTCATTCAGAGATGCCAATGTTCCGCGTATCCAATGGATTTCAGAGTTTTTCTGCCTGTTCTGGATCATTTCTGTGAATCATGCAAATCTGGTTTTCAGAGTTTTTTTCTTGTTTTCCATTGACACCCCTGGGCATAAACTTATTAGTCTCGGTTTTTCCCTCTCTCCAAATACATGTATACAAAGCCTGTTAATGTCACGAATTATAAGTGAGACGAAGTTACATATGGGCCGATCTATCTAGTGGTCGAGTTGGCTTGGTACGCATTTGACAGAGGACGTTTGTTCTGAGACTTTGACAGACTGACCGATGATAGCGAAATGGGTGGTTGGCAATCTACCTCTGGCTCTGCCAATAAAACCGTAAACATGCCGCTAGAATACAACAACAATGACGGAGATACTGTCATTATTCCAGTAGATGCAAGCCAACAAGCGGAGGCCGCTTTTCTCTGTAAGTAATATGCTTATATTATTTTGACATATCGCCATTGGCATTTGACGAGTTCAGTCAGTGCGTCACCAGTCAATAGAAACAGATCTATCATCTAGAGGTCTAGATCAAGTCATTAGCCGATTAGGTCTATCTTTTCATTGTTCACTATATATATATATATATATATATATATATATATATATTAATACTGTTTATAGGTATACGTTCGTTTAGGTTGCCAGTGCGATTCATATAATAATTAGTCAATAATTGAATAAATTATAATAATTTACTGAATTATTGACTATTCAATTAGTAATTGCAAATTGAGACTTCACTGTCACTGACGCAAACGTGGTTGAAGCAGGGCGCTGCAACAACGCAGTGGTTAGTACATTCTAATGCAAACCTGCATGTTGTGAGTTCAAATCCGAACCATGCCCGAGAATGTGGGATGTTTCTTCCGTAGGCCCGGTAGGGAGTTCTGTCTTCACCAAAGTGTAACCAACATTGAGGCTAAGCCAATCACTGTCACCCACTCATGATACATGTTTACAGTCAAGCGAAATGTTGCCGTTTCAATGTTATATTAATCTAATTTTAATTGATATCTTGATTCACAATCTATGATCATGAAACAGGGAGTTCAACACGAAAAGCGTGAGTAATTATTTCCAATTCAGTCCCATTTATTGAGTGGCTCTTCATATCTCCTCCCCTACCACTCACAGGGGAGGAGTTTAGAAATATGGAGCCAAAATATCTCGGGGGTGATCACTTCATAGCAGGCATTTTTTAAATACTTAATTCAGTGGAGAAGGCAGCACTATTTAATGTTGTCAGCCATGTACAATGTTGTGAGCTGAGAAATGAATCCCTGTTTTGACCTTTTGATGGTAGCAAAGCTGTGATCCTTAATGACAGTTAGGGTAAATTCATCCTTTTGCACAAAGTGCAACATGCTTAACCACTGGAGCTGACCCATTATAGTTGTATGCTGTTGTACAAATAGATGTCTTAGAAACATACTGGAAGTAGAGTAACCTTGATATTCTATAGGTTATAGCATTAGTTGGTCAAACATTTATCCCACTAATCACATTCAGTCCTCATATGGTTTGTTGCAGGGTTGGCAAGTTTATGACACAATGTCAAAAACCATGGATTAATCTGGGGTTTATGACGTGATGTCATAAACAAGTTTATGATGGTTTATCACATGATAGCATCATAAACTGTCATAGCTAAAAAATTTGTGACACATGTTTTCAAAAGTAGTTTTTGGAATGGCTTAAATTATTAATATATTGTAATTTTAAAGTAAAATTATTATACAATAAGTTAGGGTCTGATTATTAGACTATGGTAATCATACACTGGTATTGTTTGTAGTCAAAATCAATTGACCTGATTGGGCTGCCATTTGTTTGTTTCTAGAGCTTAAGGAGCAATACTAATTTAATAGAACTATTCATTTATTGATTATTATTATAAAAAACATAGTTGTATCGAGTACGACATATTTAAAATGCCTGTTCATTGCAACACAGCGTTAGTACTACTACTTACCGGTATTGTATAACGCATTGATCAGTTGAATTAGTGTGTTTACTGAATTGGGGTAGAAAACTCACAAAACCTAATCTAGCAATTGATAATCTTACCCAAGCATCAAATCAAATAACAATTGGATGTTATTACCCAATTCTATCCCTGTCGCCAATTCTAGTTAACACTCACTGACTATATGACCATCACTTGTTAGCCTGAAAGCTAATCCCCTGGTCTGATTATCCGCCATCTCAATTATACACCAAATATGACATATTCTAAACGTGTTAGTGACTTAATTTCCAACTGGAATAAAGCAGCCCAAGGCTGCATTTAAATCAGTATTCTTACTCGAGCTACTTTATCTATAAATGTTGATTTCTGACCACTGAATGGTGCTTCCATGATCTAACTGGTAGCGTGTTGGAGCACAGATCACTACCACATGAGTTCGAATCTCGATGTAGGCATATCTGAAGGGTGTTTCATCTTTGACTAGAATTAGTTGTATCTACAATTTTAATAAGGTGTTATATATTTCAGAGCAGGATGAAAATTTACAAAGGATTGGTTTGAGCGTTTATATACTGGCCGGGTTACATTAAGACATCAGGACTGAAAGAGAATATGCTTGTTGATTCTATTTTGTCAATTCCATTTGGTCAATTCCACATCAAATTTATCAATTCCAACTCCATATTTTTACCTGATATGTTTTACCATGAGTAGGTACTCCGAATACCTACTTCGAGTATACTATATTCCAAGTAGGATTGTCATGGAAAAATATTTCTGAATTAAAAAAATTCAATGGTAAATTAATTTGTGGATTCAGGTTTGTTGTACGAAACTTAACTCCAATTCCAAATTTATCAATTCCAATTCCACTTTTTTAATAAATAACCAATTCCAATTCTGGAATTGAATTGACCCCATATCTCACCTTAAATGGTTTCTTAATCATCTACAGGTCATATCTACAAGTTGTATTAGCTTATTGTGTCAGGACGAGTTTATTTTTACAAACTGTTCAATTTGGGTGGGAAAGAATGGAGTATGTCGTTTGTTTTGTTACAAAATGTGATGACAGATTGCAATCATCTGCAATAATGTAGGGTGGCTTGAATTGCAATCTGTATATTTTGTACACCCATAACGTCATGGCGTAAGACTTTTACCTTGTTATGATGTTTTTATGACAAAGAATATTTCACATTCTTAGTCTGTCAATATATGTTTGTGTGTTCATGTTATATATATATATATATATATATATATATATTAACTACCATGTATAAGTTAAACAAATTATAACAATTTCTTAACATACAGGTATCAGATAACTATGGATGTTTTACATATTATAAGATTTGTATATTTATGTTGTAGAGCTGAGCTTGCTACATTAAAAAATGAATTTAAAGGAATTGGACAATTTCCTAAGGTTATTGGGTGCATTGATGGAACCCATATAAATATCTTAGCCTCCACACAAGAGGAGCATGCCTTTGTTAACGGGAAAAAATTACCATTCCATCAATGTGATGATAAATAGACAATATCATTCAACTTCAGCATTAAATAACCACCCATACATATATGTATATAAAATTGTAGAATAATTTATGTTTCTTTCAAATTCAAAATATATAGATTGTACATTTGCATTTACTATAAAAAGCAGTGGGTAAACCTCATTTCAACAAATAGCATATTTTCTTTCCCATAGACACCAGATGTTAAACATCATGTTGATAAATTAAATCTGAAGTGATCCCCAGTGAACATTTTAATAATTCTTGATTTAATCCTTAGACACCAGATGCTAACCATATCATGTGATGTACATGACTTAGCACACTCAGCTACAGTGATGTTCCATGTCTGGCCAGCAAAGACAAAGATTTGTATTTCTCGACTGAAGTAACCAACCGTTCGTTCTCCTTCTTCAGAATTCCAATTGGCTCCTCTAATTCTCTGGATGTATTAAGAAGATAAAACAGCAGTCCTTGATCAGGATCTAGGAATGTAAAATCCAGCAATGAAAACATAGACAAGGGAAACAACGTTTATAAAATGAAATAAATGAAAAACAACCACCATATTTGGTCATAAAATTGTGAAATATGATAATAATAATGTATATTTAATAAAGCACCCTTACTAGCAGGAGCCATTCAAAGACGCTGTACAAATAATATGTAATTTAATAATACCCCAAGTAATGTCTGTAAAAACCCTGTAATGATTTAAAAGATAATAATTATTTATCTGTGAAAGCGACCTTAAATAGGTGTGTTTTAGAAGAGACTTAAAATTTCCAAGAGACGACGACATTTCTAATATTTGCCGGCAACTTATTCCACAAAGTGGGGGCTGCAACACTAAACGCACAATCACCATATGACTTGAGCCGAGACACTGGCACCTGCAATAGTATCTGACTGGATGACCTGAGTTTTCGGGATGACTTTCTAATGGAAACCAGTTCACACAGGTAATGACCATGCATTGATCCATCTAGGTCTAGTACAACATCAATAAACCAGCATTGTGCATGAAGCTGAAATAATTGGTTCATGGATAAAGACATGCCACTATACAACAATGCATACAAGGCATTTAAAAAAAAAAACATAGGTTAGATCTACTCGATTATTTATTGATTATAGACTGAATAGGTTTATAATTAAGCTTAGGTGTACAAAAATCACAGTTGAATTACTGAACGTTTGGTTTTAAGTAGATGTAATACTAATAGGGGGTGGTCATTGTCTGTGCTATTGTATTGTAGATCTACAATACTACTACTAGGTCTAGTAGTAGTACTAGTCAAAACGACTGATAGATCTGGACTCGAGTTACTATCTAGCCAAAGAATGGCAAAGGCGATGTATTTATATTATTATCATTGCCTGCACGGCATAAAACGTGGAGATCAGCGTGTTATTTATAGGTCCTTTAGTGCGATGATTCATAGAAATAGACCTACCTGTTTTGTCTCTACAACCTATTCGGACTGCAACAATGTTGACTGGGTTAGGCCTATTTTCACAGTTCTAGCTTGATCAGCTGATCACTGTTGTCAAGAGTTCATCGGTGACAGATGAAAAACAAACATCCGGTTCAAAAAAGTTATACTGCTCTGCATATTGATTTAGCTCGCAAAGAATGAAAATGCACAAAAAATCTCCTAATGTTAGGGCCAATTTCCCTCCGTAAGTCCTTATGGGATCTTTAGTGAAACAGTTTTTAGAAAATCCCCTAGCACTTGAGGAAAAATTAGAGTTAGTGGAAATATTTAGGGGATCCCCTGGGTTATTCTTAGTAAAACGGTCCCCAGCTGCCTTTAAAGCAGCATTTTCAATAGGGAATAGAGTAGACAACCCCTTAAAAAAGTAGGCGGCAGCTCACCTGTGGTGGCCTGTATAAACACTGTAATGCCATTGCTGTGGCATTGCTGGAGGGAGGTATTGATGCTGGGAGGGACACACAGACAGACAGACACACACTAAAAATAAATTCATTAGATGAATTTATCATATGCATTTTTTATGTTGAAATATTTAAAGTAAGCTTTTGTTGTATTTACAGTTTATTTGTCAAAAATGTTACTGTTTCTTTTTTCTCTAGGGTATGTAAATCACGTACACAGACCTGAAAATACTGTACGTATACTTCACTGCCAGGAGGTGGTACAGTCTACACCGATGTTAGCTGAACACGCATTCCGCAGTAAGTTAACTTGACTTTAATGTCAGGTGCTTTTTTTTAGCTGTTTTAAATAATGAGATTTTATTTCTACATGAACAGTTCTATGATCTGTTGGAACATATTCAGTGGCCTTTTAATTAGCTTAAATATTTAGTGTTTTAATTATAGAGTAATTGTGTAACTCTGGATGTATCTGGATCTGAATATTTGCCCTCTGATCCCAGTCCTGTACGTCGTAAACAGAAGCATGATGCCAATTGATGTTTTACATGATTAAATACATAGCGTGTGTATTGATTCATTTAAAACATGTACTCATTTAAAACTGAAAAACCATTATTATTACGATGGATTATTCGGTACGTACCTGACCAGAGATTTTTGGACTATTGATGATTGATGTTATATCCTGTCTCAAGACCGAAGAGCGCACGACAGGTGTCCTGCTGAGCCGGCAGGGTTGAAGCAGGAGAATGATTGCCAAACCCATAGGACAGTCCCGCGGTGCTCCGTGTTGCCATAGTAGCAAAAATGTCTCTATCCCCAGAATTGTTTACAGATTTTAGGACCATTTTTTGTTCATTTCTTATTTTATATAGTTTTGGTAGTCTTATTATTTTGCTACAAGACAATGTATTATTTAATTTATGGTACATTTCATGGAATAGTTTTACCACAAAATGACTCGGGTATTTCCAGCTAGGGGGGATGGTTTATTGAGTGTAAATTAATAATATTATTATTATTATCATACAAATGTTATAAATATGCTAATTTAAATAAGTGGAATTTAATGCCTCATAATTTTGTTTACTTTTACGTTTCAGCTGATTCTTGGGTTGACTTGATGGAACGTGCCAGAGAACAAGGTCAGAACATAATATCAAAGTACGATAAGAAGCTAGAAGAACACAACATTAAAGGCAGTGTTATCTTTGAAGTGGGCAAGCCGGGAGAGACTGTTATTGATGCGGCCGAGAAGAACAGGGCCACCATGATCGTGATGGGCACGAGAGGCTTTGGCCTCGTACGCCGAACAATTCTAGGTAGTGTTAGTGAATACGTTATCCACCATACAAAGGTACCCGTTACAGTTGTACCTAAGGAGACCCAGAGCTGGTTCTTCTAGGCGCGTTTCAAGTGGAATGTCTGTTTAGGATGACTTTTTTATTATTAAGTTTGATGATTGTATTCTACACTGAGAGTTTCTGTTTAATAGGCATGGTATTTAATGTGTTATTATTCTTGTCCACAAAGTATGTGTTTGAATAATTTTCTAGGCTGACATTTCTAGTGTATGCTTATAGTACGTGACCAATTAACAGTGTGCTGGTATATTACTTTTACAATACTTAAACACCTCACAATATCAATTAATTTTGGAAGAGATATTTTTGGTAATGTAATAGGGTGATTGGTATCCATATATTTCAAACTGCCAAAAAACAAGTTTAAAAATCAAATCCTAATGTTTTTTCTGTCTCATGGTTGTAAATGGATAGACACCTCCATGGTGCAGTGGTTAAAACACACCACAATTGAAACCTACAGGTTAAGGTACAAATCCTAGTGATTCCCATGGCTGAAGCAGTTAAAATAATTGTCTCGCTTCCCTGGGGGAGACAGTCCTATAACACAATGGTTAAAGCAGTGCACTGTGGATTTCCAGGTTAGGATTCAAAACATTCTATCTCTTGCGTGTTTGTTGGAAGTAAAATGGTCTCATTTTCATAGTACAATAACAATATTTAGTACTGATTCTTATATTTTAAACTTTCAGAGAATCGTACTGTTTTCCCTTGCCAATATTAGAAGTAGTTCATTGCTCGAAGTATACCTTACAGTAATATGTGTTCATCAAAACACTTTATATTTGATCATTTCTGATTGCTTGCTGCTCGTGGTTGGACAGTTTCTGTTGGAATATTTATTAAAATGCACTTTACAGAAAGGTCGAAGACAAGCCATACGGTTTTAGGAACCAAACAAACTAAATGTTTGATGCCATTCAATTTGATCTCAACATTTCCAAAGTTGGCTATTGCTCTTTGGTCAATTCAGGATGTAGATTCAGCTTACTCTAATTTATTGAATGTCTTAAGAGACGGGCAATGCTGAATGACCTTTTTGGGCCGATGTGCATTAAACCCTGTTCACTTACCGCACTTGAGTGTACAAACACACACGAGAGGGTAATCAGGTATTGTTTCAATTTTTTTCCACTCTGCATTGTTATGCTAAGCAGTCCCCAAATTGTGTATCATACCTGAATTAATATCACTCTATCAGTCTATTCCCATACATAATTTAGTATCTATCTACATGTAGCTCTGATTCATGCTGGTCAGTTGGGTACGTTGTTGGTCATAAATACTGTATATCATCAAATTCACACTAATACAGTTTTCATTTATTCATTATTATAACAAACATTGATCATAAGAAGTTGTAATTCCATGTATGCATCTTTTTGCCAAAAGTTGTTGTTTTTATATTTATGTTGAGATGTGTTTGTTTGAGTTATTCATTCGAATGTATTAATATCCAATAAGAAGCTGTGTTAATATTGTATGTTAAGATATTTTTTTTGGTAGTTAGCTGTCACTATGTAAATTAATGGGGTGTTTGTTATGAAGTGGAATAATCAAATTGATAGTCAATGAATAACGCTATGATACTATGACAGTGTTTATTTAGTAATTTGGGAGTTGGAACAGGTTTTAAATATTGGGGAGCTATGTTACAGAATATTGTGTTAAAAGGAATAAAAAGACTGTTCAAAGAGTGACTTAATTCTTGTGTAAGAGGAAAAAAGGTGGGTCAGGGCAGGGAAAATCGGCAGCATGGGAATTGTGGATTTTGTCTTTGGACTAGTGAGTGGTCTAAAATACTAGCCCATTCAGGCTACTGAACTTTTGATACAAGATATGTGATAGCTTTAGGTATGTTTAATATTATCATCAACATTTTTCACATGCTTCACAAACTTACGACTAGTCACCATTTATGATAATTAAATGGCACTTGACAGTGTCAACTGTGACTTGTTCTAGCTATGTTTGTGTGTGGATATTGTGTAATTCAGGCGTTAATTACTAAATATCAATTAGGTGGTAACAGTAGCTCTTGTTTCTAAGGTTCTGATCAGTTTATGCTGAGTTTCTAAAAAAACAAATCAAGCAATTAAATGATTGACAGCTAATGTCACACACCTTTTTCCAGATTTTATGAACTGTCAGAAACATAGAATCTGCTTATAAAAGATAACCCTCCTCTGTTATTCATTAGTGAGCCCCGGTGGCCTAGTGGTTAAGCGCCTGGCACCTGGTGCCAAAGGTCACAAGTTCGATCCCAGCCAGAGGTTGAAACTTTTCCAGAGATTAATTTCTCGGCTCATAACATCGTCCAGAGTTTGAATTCACGGTTCGAGATTCTCTGTGCCTTATTATTCACAGCTAACACACACATATATATAAGTGAGTGTGCTACTGTACTTTTCTAAATAAAAAAAAAACAATGTTTGCTGTAGTATTTACCATCTGAAAAAATAATACTACGAGAAGAGTTTTTTATATAATCAAATTATAACTGTGAGTGCGTAATTATTTGTCTCTCAGGGTTATTAGAATATCAATTATTGCATGTGACTTCAATGATTTAGAAAGTTTTCACCAACCACTTCTGGCCATTTTGACTATTCGCCTTTCCTTTGTTTTACCGGACATGCTCACTTAGAATAAAACTTTAACACGATCTAGTAAATCTTGCATATGATATATTTGAGAAATTGAATGACACTTGGCCGATTATCATGGGATTTTATATCAATATGAATAAATACAAAGCACATTTTAGTTGTTATTTGAAAAGAACAATTATATAAAAACAATGATTATATATTGAATTATAAATCACATTAAACAGTTCGAGTCAGGTTCTAGACTGCAAAATCCATCACACAACAAAAATACCGCAGACCGAATTCATTAAAAATGTCCATTTATAATTGCACCTAAATATTTGTTTGTCCAAGCACACGCATGTACTAAAGTGATCTCTGATGTGTAAGCCAACACTCGTTCGGCTATCAGTGAAACCGCTAAATGGAGACGTTATTTCCATTTGTTTCCTTTGATTGTTCGATTGATTGATGATTGATGTTTTACGTGTTCGATTGATTGGTCATTTCTCAGTTTTATCAATGTGTATAGCAACTGGTTTTCATTATTGTTACATTCAAATTCAATCAAAACATTGATTAAATAATTAACGTGAGTACTATTTATGCTGTTACAAGGATTTTGTGACAACTGTAACTTCAAAAAGGGGTGTTTCATCTTTCATGTCGCCACTTTTATTAACTTTTGGAGTTGGCCCGGCCCATTTATTCTGCCATGGATACACAAGTATACGTACTTTCTAGTCTGTATTAACAGGGGTGTATATGTCCTAGTCAGTGTTATTATAGGTACATATATGTTCCAGTGTGTGATATCATGGATAAATGTGTTCTAGTCTGTTATTAGCATACATATGTTCTAACCTGTGTTATCATAGGTACATATGTTCTAGTTTGCGTTATTATGGATAAATGTGTTTTAGTCTGTGTTGTCAAAAGTACACTGATTCTAGTCGGATGTTATCCTGGGTATATATGTTATATGCATTATAATTTTAAAGCTCACCCTTTCAGAGGGCTACATGGACCTTTGATCCACATATATCGAGGTTTAGAATAAAAAAGGATTCTAATGAGTAAACATCATAGCCCTAATCACAGTCCCAACCAATGTCGTAATCACCGCCATTTAAGACTCCTTTGCCAGATTAGACCCCATCATATTATAATAATAATAATGTATATTTAATAAAGCGCCCTTACTAGCAGGAGCCATTCAAAGGCGCTGTACAAATAATATGTAATTTAATAATACCCCAAATAATGTCTGTAAAAACCCTGTAATGATTTAAAAGATAATAATTATTTATCTGTGAAAGCGACCTTAAATAGGTGTGTTTTTAGAAGAGGTTTTTTTTTAAATTTCCAAGAGTCGACGCATTTCTAATATTTGCCGGCAACTTATTCCACAAAGTGGGGGCTGCAACACCAAATGCACAATCACCATATGACTTGAGCCGAGACACTGGCACCTGCAATAGTATCTGACTGGATTACCTGAGTTTTCAGGATAACTTTCTCATGGAAACCAGTTCACACAGGTATTCTGGCACCATATCATTAATAGATTTATAAGTTATTAACAGAATCTTAAAATGGATATGCTGTCTAACAGGTAGCCAATGTAGTTTTTGAAGAATTGGCATATTTTCTAGTAGTTATTACGGATAACACGATTATAAGCTACCTTGTATACAAATAATTGTTGTATCTCAAGCTCAATGGTTGATTTAATGTTATTAATAATTTTGGAGATAAGAAGAGCAGACCAACCTAACATATCTATTAGATATGAACTAGATAGGAGATTTTTGTTTATTTGTTCGTATCAATAAGATGAGCCATTTTATATCACTGCCTATCACGCTCAACATGTGTTCCATGTCATAATAACATAGAGGAAACATTTGCAGCATATTGGACTGCATATCCCAGGAATATGGGGTCAAATCCCGGTGTTGCCCATATCTATGCAAGGTTTCATCTGACAGTGTCATTTAATTAAGGGAACATACCTCGGCCATACGTTCAAGGTCAGATCAATGACGAGGCTAAAGAAATAAACGATTCCTTTTGTTTTAATATACATAAATTATAAACACGGATGCACAGGTAACCATAATTTAGGTATCAAACACATCTAATTAAAGTAATATAACTGTTGACTAAAGTGTGGATAATGTTACGTGAGATGATTAGTCTTTAAATATTTAAATGATGATGTTCAATATTATAAGACAGATGGTTAGTCAGTGAACCACAGTCTAATCGAATGTATGTTACTTATAGGAATGACTACTAGGGACTAATTCTCGGTATTGATCTGACCTGGGATATATGGCCGAGAGAATAATCCATGGGTAACATTCCACATAGACAATTAACACGGGATTTAAACACTGACCTCTAACTTGATAAAGGATAATCAAGGTGACTATAGATGGTCATATATGCATTATAGTGCTGCACACTATACACTGTGACACAGAGTACTGTATTATTTACTGGAAATATATAATTCACTTTATCATGAAAATAACTTATTTTCAATTTTTTTTTACAAATAAAGCATATTTCTGTCTAATTAGTATTTATACATGACCACGCTGGTAGGAAGTTATCTAATTTGGCCCAAAAAAGAGAAAGTCCTTCTTCATTGTCCGTGTATCTAACTCGTGTCAGGTCGACGTTGGGATGCATCATATTGGCAAAGTGTTTCGGAACAGAGTACCTCTCAAATCTATTCTCCAGTATTACTAACAAATTATTTCTGGCTCCAAGTTGATGAAAGGCAAACTTAGCACTCGTCTCACAATATTTGTCTTGGAAGAATTCTGGACATATGATCCATATAGCTGTCTGACTTAGCATAATACCTCGGACGATCTCATCGATAAATGTCTCACCTTAAATAGATAAATAGACATATATACATCCAGAAACCAGAATAATCAAATTTAAAATTTAGTCTGATTATTTTATTAAATAAATTCAAAGTAACAAAAAGCTAAATTTATATAAATCTAAAAAGATCATTTACCCCCGAAATCGTCTCGTCCTTTTATAAACATCTGAGGTTTCTGTAGAGTTCTTTCCACCTTTGGTATGAGTATATTAGTTACCCAACGTGTTGTTCTGTCATCATCATATGGATAAATAACATAAGAACTATAATGCAATTCTCCGTTGAAGTCCCTCAGAAGCATATTCTCATTTCTACGTTGTCGAATGTAACGTAATTTGTAGTAACGCCATCGGATGATCCACCGATATCTGTAAGAAGTAACTGAACTATGAATATTTATGTTACACTTGATCAGGATTAAAATTATCCACTACCATCAACAGAGGAACAAATGTTACACACACAGAAACATACACACACAGAATTACACACACACAAAATCATTCCTACCTGTAGATAATGACTCCCAAGGTAGCCATTAGAACAATTACACTTGGAACAACAGCAGATATGACAACCACGTTGACGGTTAGACCACATTTGATCTCAAGCTGTGATGTATTTATTTTAATAATATGATATTTACGTATTCCTTGTTGACAAGTAATATTTTGTCGATTGATGATGTTGGTCCCCGTTTTCTGATACCATTCAATGAAACTCGTTTCGGGACAGTCACACTGAAATGAATTGTGATCGAGGTGTAAGACGAGCGATGGCAGAGCGTTCATCATCAGTCGTGAGCTACTCTCAAAACTAGCGAACGAGTTCCCAGATAGATCCAGATTATCCAAGAATGGAGGAAACTTGAAGCGTATACTCTTTAATAGGTTGTTAGAGATATCCAGACGCCTCAGGGCCACAAGATTGACAAATATATCAGCTGGAAATTCTCTGATGGAGTTCGTGGCCATGTTCAACTCTTGTAATTTTACATGGCGAGGGAAGTTCGGCAGTTGTTTGTGGCCTAAAACATTTCGTGCTAAATTCAAACTCTCTAACGAAGGCATGTTCCGGATAGTGTCGAAATCTATGAATAATAAGCCGAATCCTGACACATCAATAATTCTCAAATTAGAGAACCCTATAACAGTTCTATTAAAACCTAATGGTTCTTTTTCAGCAGAAAACCTGGACGATACATTGATGTACTTCAGTGTATTATTAGCAAATTGAACACAGCTTCTGTGTTGGACTTCAGAAAATAAAATTCTGAACCAATGATCGGCCTTGATATACGTGAGACATGGAGGAAATGGAATCCAATGACAACTACCTTTCACTGAAATGCTAAAGTGTGATTGGCTACTGTAAGGATTACAAATCTCCGAAGTATATTCCTCAAATGATGGAAAATAATCTTCATTCAGTTTGACCCAGTTTGAAGATTTGCCGTAGCCGCTTAAACTTTTCAAGCCAGGTGTATCAGAGAGCATGAAGTATGCCATGTCTATATAGCGCAAATGAAATAATGGTCTAATTAAAAATGCTGTGCATTGAAGAAAGCTATCCCCACACTTAGCTATCGTATTAAATCCAAATGCAATCGCTTCTAGGTTTGGCAAGCAGTTCTGAATTCTTGAGTTAACGGCAACAATATTAATACCGCGAAGTGACACCTTCTTGAGATGTTTCCAAGCAGATCTACAGCTGGGACGCTCATGAAGACCCGCAATGAACAGACTGCTCTCTGATCCTACCAAATCCAATATCAGAGTTTTTACGGTGACGTCACTACTAGTTGAGAGCGCGTCGATGACGTTATCAACCTTTAATTGCGAGTTTCCAGCAAAGTTCAACACCTCCAATGAAGACAAACCACCAAATGTTCCATTTTCTATCCTTTTAATGTCACAAGAGATGAAGGCAAGTTCTGTTATTGAAGAGTTCCTGAAGGCTTGCATTATTACTGGTGTCAAGACGGAACCAATCCTGCAGTATGTAAAGTAAGCCTTCTCTAAGTTCGGGAGAGCGGCTAGATACCTGAAGCTGTCGGTTGATCCAGGTGTGAAGATGATCTCAGTAAGATTGCTTAATTCCTTCCAAGAGATTTTGTCACTTGTAGATGTGTCACTTGCACTGACAAATAGGCGTCGTAATTTTGGTAGAGGAGTAAACAGCCCTTTAGGTAGACCACTCCCTATGATTGGATTATTCTTCATATCCAACTCTTCTAGAAGGTGAAGATCCAGAAAAGTCGAATTAGATATCTTCTCTATGCTACACATTGATATGTTCAACTTCCTAATACTGGTAAGTCCACGAAAGGAGAATCGTTGCAGGATCTTGTATTTTATGAAAAAGAAGAAGTAATCTTAATAGTATATATATTCTTCCAGGCAAAGTTTTATAGAACTCATCCATCCATTCATCCATCTGCGATATATGTGAATAATAATAATAATGTAAATTTAATAAAGCGCCTTTACTAGCAGGAACATTCAAAGGCGCTGTACAAATAATATGTAATATAATAATACCCCAAATAATATGTCTGTAAAAACCCTATAAGAGATTTAAAAGATCATTGAACAGGTCTGTTTTAGAACAGATATAAAATTTTCAAGAGATGACGCATTTTTAATATCTGCACACACAATCACCACATGACTCGAGTCAAGACACAGGCACCTGCATTCGTATCTGACTAGATAATCTGAATTTTGGGGAAAGACATCCTAATGGACACCAGTTCACACAGGTGCCATGTCATTGATAGAATTAACAGTTATTAGTAAAATCTTGAAATGTACATGCTGTAACAGGTAGCCAATGTAGTTTTTGAAGAATTAGGATGATATGACAATAATAATATATATGTATTAAAGCTCCCTTACTAGCAGAAGTCATTCAAAGATGGTGCAGAGTGATACCCTATATATAGTTAGAGCAACTTTGAAATGCCAATTTCCAGTATCTATCTATCCATCTACCTATCTATCAACCCATCTATCTATCTATCTGTCTCTCCGTCTATCTATCTATCTATCTATCTCTACCATTCTAATTATTACATAGATAACCAGTGAGACATTACACATGTCTCAGCAAGAAAAGTCGCCACTCTGGATTCAGTCCCCTGAAGAAACGTCCAGAGTTTGAATTCACGGTTCGAGATTCTCTGTGCCTGTGCCTTATTATACACAGCTAAAACACACACACACACACACACACACACACACACACACACACACACACACACACACACACTAACTAACTAACTAACAAACCAACGAACGACCCAAGGAACAATTAACAACCATTCATCCATCCATCCATCCATCCATACAAACAAAGTTACACACACACACACACACAACACACACACACATACATACATACATACATACATACATACATACACACAATGATACATACATACATACATACATACATACACACAATGATACATACATACATACATACATACGTGTAACCAAAGACACACATATTTATTTAAATTAAAAACGACACACACATTGTATTTTTTTTACTTGTGGTAAACTGAAACTGTAGGATATCCGGGTTTATTGTGTGTAATGGTGTTTGTTTACGAGTATCAATGTTTACTTACTCTCAATTACTCGGTACTCGTACACTAAGAATACTCACCTTAAATATATTCCTGCTCAGGTCAGCGCTCACCACACCTGTATTATGTAAGTCTCTCGGTATCTCTTTCAAGTTCCGATTACTACAATCCAGATGGAGTCTATTTGAACTCTGACCTTCTCTCACATCACATGACGATAACTTCACAGAGTGGGACGGATCCCAAAGCGCAGAAGTCAGGATTGATAGGATCCATAGACTAGAGTTGATGTTAATGCGAGACATAACGGAGTTGAATCGTCTCGACAAAAGCAATAACATAATTAGGTTACAGACAGCTGCCGTTATATGAGAACGGTAATTTGGCGTGCTTCCTGTCGAGCTCAGAGACCGGTGGCGGGCGGGGGAGCCCTTCGGCTTCGGCGAAACATGTCAGTAGACTACCACAAAAGTATCAGTGATGTGTCAAGGCACAAGTGAATTATAATGAGATACTTACGTACTTGGGCATGCATATCATTATCGTTGTCAGTAGCTCTCAGCCAGTAGCAATTAGTACCAGGATATTGTGTGAAAGATGGTGATTTCCGAGTTATAGTCATTCATAGAGAGCCTCCAGGATATGGAATTTCTAAATGACGGCCACTTGTATGACGTCACAGATATTCTCGCTTGAGTAGAATGCTACATATTGACATTATGGTCAAATTTGATGAAACAGATGAAAGTTGGCATACAGAAAGCTTAACATGTGTAGATTCATATGGTAACTGGCCGCCATTTTGAATTTCAAAATGGCTGCCCTCAAAATACGATATTCGTCATATCTCGGCTTCTAAGCAACGTAGAAGTACGATGTTAAAATATTTTCAAGTTCAAGAAATTAATTTATGCGATAATAGATATGCTCAGATTATTCGAAGATGATGATTGATGTTTTACGGCCACTTTTGTGCACAAGGTAGGCTAAATGGGCCGAGCGACTTCCAAAGGTAATGAGACGAAGTGAAAGACGAAACAACCTTCAGATATGCCCACGCCGGGATTCGAACACGGGTGGTAGTGATCCGTGGTCCAGCACGCTACCGCTAGACCACGGAGGCGCCCCGTAGATTATTCGAAGAAATAATATTTATATATTTGTTGGTTTCTACTAGCCATAATGAAATACAGTATCAACAACTTTTGATTGATATGAGGAATATTGTATGATCCTTTTATTATCATGTATATGATATAATAAAACTAATTAAGCATACTATTTAGAATATATTTAACAAACAACAATAACAACAACTCCACACATACAGTTGATAATTACTTAATTACATATATCACTTATCTGCGAATAATACTTTACCCTCAGTTAAAGTCAGGTCTCGTCACATGCCTCCCCCTGCAGCTACATAGTTCTGTGTATTGAGGACCTGACTTGTGACGTTTGCACCCTTGCACTCACAGTGCAACAGCTCATAGCAGGACTTCTGATCGGTCAGTCCAAAACAGCTTCCACCCCATGTCATTTGCAGTCCATCCCTCTACCTCAGGACTATGCAGACATGGAGCTGGCACAATAGCTGGTACACTGCATTTTCACGGGTTGAAAGAAAGCAGCTTTGGTTGGAGGAATATTCTCAATAGTCGCAGACCCCTGGGCGAAGAGCTGATTCCTCGCCTTATCAACTCGGCTCAGGGGACATGTTCTATTGTACGTGATGATGATTAATCGCTCAAGCTCAGTCATGCCCGGTGGACGAACCTCTTCTGGCTGCGAGAAGAGGGCGGTGAATATATACTAACAATGGTAATGGCCGACAGATATGATCACCTCATCAGAGTCAACTGTGCGGATTGCTACTTTCTTTATCCCACGCTTTGCGCAATGAGCAACATGTAGGAGTATCCGACTGTCCGCTTCCTCGTGAGTACACGGCTGAAGGCTTTCAATGTCACTCAACTCGTAGTCTTCGGCCGTGATGACATTCTCATCCTGTGTACTACGAAGAACCTTTCCGCTGGCGTCACGTGATCGTATGCACTCAGCCAGGTACCGGAACATGTCGTCTTTTTCTTGCTCAGTACGAAGGAAGCTTTCCCAATTCGGTGGGATGGGGCATTCTCAAGGACTCGTTGTTGCCGTGATTTGCCTCTATTCATCCTGTGTTCCCTCGTCGACTGCTTGAGAATGTCTTGCAGATATCAGTCCCACGCTATGTATACCCTATCGGCAGCCTCCAACTGTGAGAGAAGAATTTTCACTCTACAGAAACAGCTCTACTAAAAGTTCATAGCGACATAGCACTAAACATGGACACTGGAAATGTCACAGCCCTAACACCTTTTAGACTTATCTGCAGCTTTTGACACTATTGTTTATTCTGTTTTTCTGGATCGGCCTCTCTGATAGGTATGGCATATCGGACATAGCATTTAGCTGTATCCGCTCATTCTTAATAAATAGGTTTCAATCATTAAAAATAAGAAAATGTTTTTCAAAGGCAGTGCCTTTGTTTTGCGGGGTTCCCCGAAGCTCGGTTCTTGGACCGCTATTGCTTACTCTGTATACCACGCCACGAAGCTAACTTATTCACAACCACAAATTAGACCATAATTTATATGCAGATGACACCCAAGTATACACATCTTTATCTACAGTGACTGTCTCAGTGATACCTCTGGCTGGATGGCAAACAATAAACTTAGGCTCAATGCCAACAAAACAGATTTCATCATTATAGGTACATCTAGACAACGCAACAAACTCACTCATTTCTTCCTTACGAACATCCTTAGTCATAGGATTCCACCATCAGACATTGTACGTAATCTTGGTGTTACATTTGATAACGATTTTAATTTCAGAAAACATATTTCTCTGACGTGGCGGTCCTGTTTCTATCATATTCGTGACCTTCACCGTATTCGGCGCCATATTTCTCTTTCAGTCGCAAAAACTATTGCTACATCACTCATTACTAGTAGGCTTGATTACTGCAACTTTCTTCTTTATAACATCGCATCTAAGGATATTCTAAAACTTCAGTGTGTTCAGAAATGCTTAGCCAGTATTGTCACAGAGTCTCATCGGTTTTCCCATTCTGTCTCACTTCTGAAATCACTTCACTGGCTCCCTGTTCAAACTCGGATCAAGCTTCAAACTCTGCACTTTTGCCTATCAAACTCTTTCTTCTGGAGAACCTTCATATCTATTTTCCATGCTTTTTTTAGCTTTCATCGGGAAATCTTCATTTACTCCAGGTTATCAATCATCTTTGTGATCAATACCTATATGGACACGTTTCGGCAATTAGTTTTTCGCTGAGACTTGGTACTTCGCCGCATACACTATACATTATGACATTATTTCAAAAAAGTAATATAAGAAAGGTAGTTTTAGATTATCATCTGAAATATTCAAATGAAGATATATTAGTTCAATTTATCGCCGACATAGAGTACTCTCTTTACATTCAAATGAAGGTAAGGTAGGGTTTTGTCGTAGTCCTAGTCTATTCTCTTAATAATTCAACGAAATATAGCGTATTTCGATTTGCAACAGGCACAGAGCATTAACATATCTAAACATCATTTGAGACCTACCTCCATAAATCTCAAAATAAATACAACTATACGTACGTCAATCTAAATATAAAATGTTCTATACTTCCACATATCGATACATACATCCGTATACCTAGGTATGTGGCTGGGATACTCATCAGCCTGTGTGGCCCAGCTAATTCGATTTTCGTTTGCGACAAATATGTCACGCCCACAGGAAAGCGGCTACATGCAGGCTACGTACAAAAGCCGAAGCACGTAAAACATACCATTTGATTTACACATACGTATTATAACTACTTTGGCACCACCGTTTACATTCAACAGTAAATGTTTGTGGTCAAAAGGAAACCTGTATATAAAACATTTCGACACCTCAGATGCCGACCTCAGCTCTATTCTGTGTTCGAATAACTAAATAAATCCTACATATATGAACCATATCGGTACACGTCCGACTAGTCTGGCGTCGCAAGTTCTTCTCTAACATGAGTGAAAAGTTAGGCCTTTTATAGACCCTCATCGTGTTAACAAACATTACAGTTTGTTGATCACGTGAGAAAATGTACACAAACTCCGTCTGGTATCAGTGAAGTGATTTAGCTAAAATAAAAACAAAGTAGCAATATTGCACAATGGATTATTACTGGACTAGAACGAAATGTTGTCTCAAACCTGAGTAATACTATGATTTACTCGAACCTGACAGCTAATCCTCATATTTTTCCGTTCATCACTAAGTGAACATCGCCGCACACCCAATTTAGCGTCCCTAAGTATATACAATTAGGTGTGGTGAACAGCGTGTTTCAGGCAGATCTCCGATACTGCGACTGACGTGTCGGGATTATAATAGCTATACATTCAACAATTTTCCTATAGCAGTGTGACCTGATTACTCATAACATGGGAAACATCTGTAGGCTGCTTAATACCCATGGAATAACAAATGACTCCAGGAGTATAAATTCATCAAGCAGCATTGTATGAATTAATAAGTCGTTTCGCCAGACCACATAAGAGAATCTAGAAACTGTTATCCTTTGTAGTGTTTTTCTAGATCTAGGTGTAAGTGTGTATCTAGGTGTGCATATGTGTTCGTGTGTGTGTGTGTGTTAATTGATTACGATAACGTACCACTGCCCTAGTAATGCTTGCAGCAAGAAAGTTCTTCACAGACAGTATGTACTCCCAAGTTGTCCGTAATATTGTGAGTCCCTACACTACAGGATGCCGAGCTTGATGTTCCCGACATTACTGATCCGTACTCTCTGGCACCTAATATTAATACATTCCTTGGAGCACACGTAGGGACCACCTGCACATTCTTAGATGAACTAAGCAGGACCTCCTGCGCAAGGTTGACATGTTGTACGAGATTGTGATGTACGAAATAATGCATCGATGTCCCTGCAGTTCACAATACTTGAAATTAACCATTTCCCTGATGTCAATATCTTAGACAACAGGAAGCTGATATAGTTAGGTATAGTCCAGTTAGTGAAAAACTTAGCATAATAACATTCCAGTATATGTAAAGCACAATCACAAATGTTCGAAAACTAAAATCGTATTTGCTATGGTTATAATCTGTGTGTAATAGGTAGATAGATAGATAGATAGTTAGGTAGATAGATAGATAGATAGATAGATAGATAGATAGATAGATAGATATAGTGAGTGAGAGAGAGAGAGAGAGAGAGAGAGGGGAATGTATATTCTCACTATAATAAGGAAAATTATATACATACCTAAAGCGAAGGACAAACGGCAACCTGAAATAAACAAAGCGATAGTAATTAGCTTCATTTTGATATAATCGCTCATCTCAGTCCTGATCTAGTTTGAGCATATCCAGATAATACTCTTGTTTTTATACCATAACGCAGATATTTCGAATTAACGAACTAGTAATTTATCAATTTGTAGAGCTTAGAGTATTTGGTAATTAAAGCCAGGAAAAGTTTATTTCAATACCTTTCACATTATGATAAATCGATATTATTTTTAGTTATATAAGTCACGTAGTTGGTGGGATTTTGTTGCCAGCTGGTAATAATCTAACAATCGTACGTGTGCGTTGTAATTATCGCTGAACGTGTTAGATATAATTAAAATTCAATAATCTGATTATTTTTATGTAACACGTGTTATTCAGGTTCGAATCGAATAGTTGTTTTTGTTATTGTTGTTACAAACAAATGACATTATCCATTTTGCAACCGTATTTTCCTTTACGTGTAAAAGTCATAACGCTGGAGAAAAGTTACTGTGTATTTAGGCCTTTGTTTTACGAGAGGATAAACTGTTTATTAAGTATTCGAAGGTTAGACTTTATTGATTATTTAAAAAAAAAATTGGAATTGAGAAATTTTGAATTGGAATTGAGAAATTTTGAATTTGAAGTTTCCTACAAACAAATTAAATTCAAAAAATAATATACCATTTTTAAAATGTTAACACTTACATGTGGTGTTACCAATATACTGGAACCATAATGATCCAGAGCTTTCGTTTAGTACCCAGCAGGGTTGTGAAAGTAAATACAGGGTCTGACCCCTGCTGGGCGGAGCTAAGCAAATACATTCGTTTCAAGGCTCCTACTGGGCAATGGAATATAAACACACCGTTGATGATTAGAAAATATACTATTACATGGGGATGCACCCAAGACTATGATCCACCACGTGATATAATACCTCTTTAGCTAAAAGCGCCTTGTGGTTAGGCTTGTGCTAATTTTGCCATGTTAACACTTACACGTGCTGTTACCAATATACTGGAACTAAATTGATGCAGAACTTTGGTTCCTTAGGCTCCACCCACAACACGGTGATACACCCACATAACATGCCTGTAATCTATATATATATATTGCTATTTAGAAATGTAGGCCTTTGTTTTACGAGAGGATAAACTGTTTATTAAGTATTCGAAGGTTAGACTTTATTGATTATTTAAAAAAAAATTGGAATTGAGAAATTTGGAATTGGAATTGGAATTGAGAAATTTTGAATTTGAAGTTTCCTACAAACAAATTAAATTCAAAAAATAATATACCATTTTTAAAATGTTAACACTTACATGTGGTGTTACCAATATACTGGAACCATAATGATCCAGAGCTTTCGTTTAGTACCCAGCAGGGTTGTGAAAGTAACTACAGGGTCTGACCCCTGCTGGGCGGAGCTAAGCAAATACATTCGTTTCAAGGCTCCTACTGGGCAATGGAATATAAGCACACCGTTGATGATTAGAAAATATACTATTACATGGGGATGCACCCAAGACTATGATCCACCACGTGATATAATACCTCTTTAGCTAAAAGCGCCTTGTGGTTAGGCTTGTGCTAATTTTACCATGTTAACACTTACACGTGCTGTTACCAATATACTGGAACTAAATTGATGCAAAACTTTGGTTCCTTATATATATATATATATATATATATGCAGACTGATTGGTCTGGATACCTTAGGCTCCACCCACAACACGGTGACACAACCACATAACATATGCCTGTAATCTATATAGAGATATTGCTATTTAGAAATTTACCCCCGTTCAATGTTTAGAACAGGCAAAATTAAATTAAATCCACAAATTAATTTATCATTTCATTTTTTAATTCAGAAATATTTCTTCCATGACAATCCTACTTGGAATATAAACTACTCGGAGTATGTAATCCAAGTAGCTACTCGGAGTATCTACTCATGGTAAAAAATATTAGGCCAAAAAAGAGTCGGAATAGAACATTTTGTGATTGGAATTGAATTGGAATTGATAAATTTGAGGTGGAATTGGAATTGACCAAATGGAATTGAGTGGAATTGGAATTGACAAAATGGAATTGACCCCATGTCTGGTGTGTACGGATGGAATTTAAATTGTTGGCGTGCTCAGATACGCGAAAAATTAAAATGATAAACCTAATACAGTGATAGCCCGATTCAAGGTCAATTTCTAACATGCAATATGTAGCGAGGCAAGAGAGACTCGAATTGAGATCAAGGATATAATCGGAAATGTGTTTGACTCTTCCAAGTAAATAGTCATAAAAATATAATTTAGGTAAAAACGTTTATAGAGAAATCAGAGAACCAATAGTCAGTGTAATAACGAACATAAAGGTTCAAGAATGTTTCCTATGTGAACGAGATTTCGATCTAATCAAACCTAATATAACTTGTCAGCAACACAAGTCACGAACAACTAAAAGCTCTTAAACGGGCTAGTAGCTTGTGAGTTGAAGTATCAAACAGCAAAATCAAGGGTACAAGAAAACATGGGCGTACCTGAAAACGCAACAGAGGAAGGCGGTGACAAAGGCATTACATCGGTAGAACTAGTCGCAGCAGAAACAAAAACGGCATTGTAGTTTTGGCTGTGAATGCGCTCCACTCAACTGGCCACCAAATGGTAAACAGTGTTTAAACAGTGTTTAAACGGCGTTTAAACAGCGTTGCCTGTCCTATGTTTCAGTCAGGAGGTTATATATACGTAGTAGAACATGTATGAGATACGTTCGTTATTGGATGTAAGACAAACAGTAGAAACTGTTCTCGTTTACACTTAGTCGATGCCAGCATGCCAGATCGGAATATAATATTGCAGGTCGATTACAATCTAATACAGTATTCTGCCACAAAGTGACTAAATTGGAATACATCATAATGTACCCATAATGCGATTTAAAAAATTATTATCTTCGAGACACCTCAGACCATATTTGTATTAACTTAACATCTTCTAGTGGCATGGCGGTAGCGTGTTTGACCGCAGATGACTATCACCCGTGTTCGAATCTCGGCTTTAGCATATCTGAAGGTTGTTTCGTCTTTGACATCGTTTCAGTACCCGTGGAGGTCGCTCGGCCCATTTAGCCTACGACGTGCACACACGTGGCCGTAAAACACCAATCATCATCTGCTAGTGGCCTGGTGCCCAGTTAACTATCCGATCACTTGTTCCTCTAAAATGTTTGACGAAATTGGATACGATTAAAATTGGGTTTTATTTTCTTCCAACTTTCCATTTTTCACCTTAAACCATTTGTCAACTGTGCATTTTAATTCAGCAGTCATCTCAAGGGAGACGACGAACGTCAATATCAATCAGATATATTCTGCATGAGATAGTCCATTGATGCCACCAAGTAATCAAGCACGAAGGCTACTGATTGTAGGAGCCAAGATACTTTTCCTACAAGGATTTCGTTCGTTCAAAGGTTACGTACTCTATTCACACAATTCCGCACACTCAATATGTTTATTAGACTGTCCTTACTGTTAGCAACATGACACAACAGGTCGTGCTGACAATTCCAATACGTTTATCGTTAAATAACGACAGGTACGGAATATTTGTGTGATGGCTAGAATTGAGCTTGAGTAATAAAGCCAATTATTAATGGCAACTCTCACTTACGATGTTTACTGTTTGAAACTGCTTAGTAAACAAAAGGCGGAAACCGTTATTAGCTACAGGTAAAAATAATAACCAACTACTAGGATGTAAACTATTAAGAATAGAAAAATAACAAAATCGTTTCCACCAGGATTCGAACCCGTTAACCTAAAATACACGTTCAAACGATTGGTCCAAGCGCTCTATACATCGAGCTAACTTCGTACACATTGTTTTTGGTTAGCGTTTATTTAACAAATCATCATTATACTAAGAGTGACGACTCGAAACATTATAATTGGCATTTACACTACGAATGAAACTGTTGGAGGGTTTGTGAGTGTTTGGTGAAATAATTGGCTGTCCTTCTTATGATCGTTAACGGTGAAGGTATGTGGTACTCGGGATCTTTTCTGACCAGAACATGATCCAAACATAAACTAATTCAAACTGGCACACTCATCTACGAGGTTTTCCACACGATCGGTAGCGATTCAATAGTCTATCGGACCTCTGTCCTCTGTCCGTATAATTGATATAGGTAGGATTGGGTTAGCTATACGAACCCAGAACCCATCAACCACTACTCTGTGGCCGTGAAATATTTGTCACGTACGAAAGGCGGATTATCTGTGCGCCACAGGCTGATGAGTAGCCCAAGCTTATATAGGTGTACTTATGTATAGGCGCGTACTTGTTTGTATGCATAAATTAAACTATGTGTTGATTTAATGATGTATAGATTAATGGAGGTATAGATTTTACAGGATGTATAGGTTTTGATGTTCTTAGCCAGTGCCATATATATATATATATATATTATATATATATATATATATATATATATATATATAATTTAGATACCACCACACCTAACTGCATATACTTAGGGACGCTAAATTAAGAGTGGGAGAACGTTCACTTAGTGATGAACGGAAACGGATTAGGATTATCTGTTAGGTTTGAGTAAATCATAGTATTTAGTCAGGTTTGAGAGTATTTGTTGTAGTCGAGTAATAATCCATTTTACAGTATTGCTACTTAAGAGTTTTGGCTACGTTACTTCACTACTTCCATATACATGTAGTTTACACAACACAGCATTATCATGTGTTCAACTGAAACTGATATATATATATATATATATATATATATATATATATATATATATATATATATATATATATATATATATATATATATATATTGGTTAGTGTGCCGGGAGCTGATAAAAGGCACATTTTCATTCTGATCGGGTAACAATTTCGCGTTAGACTAAAATTGTTGTATGTTGGTTAGATCCCCGAGAGAGTTCGTGAAAGGCAAACATGTTCATCCCGATGAGGAGACGACTAGATGACGCCAGTTGTGTACATGACACAGCTTTGTCGGTTGCTCAACTGAAACTATTATGTTAGTTGGCCCGCCGAGATCACATACAAGTTTTGCCAACATCAAACAAAAACTTCGCGACGCCAAACCTATCGGATCTCTGTCTGAATATTTGATATAGGTAGAATTTGTTTAGCTATACTATATATTATATTATAATATATGTATATATATATATGATATATATATATATATATATATATATATATATATATATATGCTTTGTTTCCAGCTACAGCTGCCTTATATATGTATTAATATGTATCATTTGTATTTTCTATTTAGGTAGTGGTCGTCTGGTCATAATTCTGTAAGAATGTTCTATATTTTACACCGAAAAATGTTGTTAAGTTGAGGAAGGAAAAATATCCATTGCCTAGCGTGTTAAGCGGCAAACTAAAAAATAAGTCAAAACAACAAAGGTATAATCCGTTTTATTTCACTAAAAAGGTGAATGCAATGCAGCAGCACAGCAATGATCTAATCATGTGTTTATTCAACGTTCTGTTTGGTGATGATGTGCATATTTTGTATAAATGTGATATATCTCAAATTATTAAGGACACATATCACTACCCCCGGTTCAAATTTGGCTGACTTCACTGTATCCAAATACAGGACGAAAGTATTTTGTGGCATAGGTTTAGCTCTGTGATTGTATACATAATCTTAAAGTAACTTATCCATTGATTCCTCTGTAGGCTTGTATTAAATAAATAAAATAATTTAAGACGATGAATACATTTAGTACAAGCTGTGTTTCTTGGCATATGTTTCAAGCGGAGTATAGTAAAAATTGCACTCGGACAGTGGTCAAAACTATATTAGCGATACTTACAATCATAACGCTCGTATTCTCTTAGCAAGCTTTCATCATAATTTCATGCCTTTGTATTTCGTGTTTGGTTTTCCTTAAAGAAAATCTATAAATAATACACTTCTGGGCGCTAGAATAATATGAAAAAAAGTTATAAAGTATTTACCAGTTATTAATTGAAATAACTATTAGAAAGAAAACATCTTACAAATGGTCAAATGAGTTTTATTCTAGTGGCTAGATGGTGTAGGATAAGAAACAATATCTGATGGTTTTAACAATTTCTTTTCTAATGTTGGTCCGATGTTGGAAAAAAATTGAACATTATTATAATACAAGTTTATCTGATTTATGAATACAAGTCTACAAAATTCTGTTCCTTGAACCAGTTATTCACAAAGAATAACTATAAATTAACAAAATATGGTGGTTATGATGGTATCAATATGCCTTTAGTTAAGTCTAATATCCTTCAGCAATATTGTACAACCTTTAACTAATATATGTAACAAATCATTTGAATTATGGTATATTTCCAGATGAGATGAAGATTATCGAAATTATACCTTTACTTAAGAATGGTAACCGTGAGGAATGTTCCAATTATAGACCTATGCCAATTTTGTCTCAAGCAGACTAGTAGCATACTTAAAAAGAACAATATTATGTACAAAGGTCAATATGGGTTCAGTGAAGCCCACTCTAGAGGATTAGCACTTGTGGAATTAATCGAAGATATTACTAGTAATTTAGATAATAATTTGGTAATAACTGGTATTTTCTTTGATTTGAAGAAAGCATTCAATACCATAGATCATTCCATTTTGATTGATAAATTATGCCATTATGGTTTCCGAGGTATTGCTTCAAGTTGGATACAACAATATTTAATTAACAGAAAACAATTTGTTTTTATGCTGATATTTGTTCAGATTATAGAACTATGCTATGTGGAATTCCACAAGGTTCTATATTGGGACCTTTTTTAATTTTTACTATACGTCAACAATCTGGCAATTGTTTTAAATAAATTGAAATTTATATTGTTTGTTGATGATACCAATGTATTCCATGCTGGTAAAAGTATAACATAAGTTAATAATGTGGTCAACAATGAATAAAAGCAAATGAGCCGATGAGTTAAAGTTAACAAATTATCACTGAACATCGCTAATATAAATTACATGCGTTTCCATGACAACGCTTTCGGTTAGTGCATGTATAACATGGGTGTACAAACTGTTGGCTTTGGAACACAAGCACTGATACAACCTGATCCAATAAATAAAGGCTTACCAGCATTTTTGCGCATAAGTAATTCCTTATCCTAAGTGGTTATCAGCCATTAAGGTCAATCAAGGTCAACCATAGGTAGTATTGGTACATGAAACATTGTTATGGTCTAATCGTATTAACGCTGTTTGTAAAAATGTCTCGAAAATATTTATGTTATTTATAAAGTTAAACACGCGCCTGAAAGCAACTACTTATATACATGTTGTGCTGTTCATTACTACTTCTCCACTTAGGTTACGCATATGATATATGGGAAGTACTTACAAGTCTCGATTACATACTTTGATGCTGTTATAAAAAGGAAGGCAATCCGTGATATTGCAAAAGTTAGTTATTTAGATCACACCTATCTTGTGCTTGTTCAAAATAAGTGTTTGAAATTTGTAGATATCGTAAAACTAAAAACCTTGATTATAATCTATAAAGCGAAAAATAACATGTTTCATATCAATCTACAACTTTTTTCCATAACAAAAGAAGAAATACATTCATATGGTACCAGGTATTAATTCAATTCAACTTATATGGATTTGTTGGTGATTCATGAAGATATAATTATGTCTATTTCACATTTTTAATTTTCTTTAAAATTTGTCATAAATGTTTTAATGTTGCGCTTGTTATATATGAATGTTCAAATAAATAATTTGATTTGAATTGAATTCAATAACTTCAAAACCGTTGGGTCTCATTATGTGATCATTTGGATTATGATGAAACATCTCAGCTTCAATTGCATAGTAGTACAATGCATCGAATTTTGCCCACAGTGAATGGTTAGAGGAAATCATTCTAGGAAGGTTTGACTTGAGAGACAACATAATGATCCGCATATAGTGTAGCAGAACTGGTCAGAAGCAAATGAACATTAAATAATAATGTCAGTCACAATATGGTCAGTTTGCAAAGGAAACTAGTCTGTGACATATTACACATCTGGTAATGCCATCGATCATAAAGTTAATTAAACAGACGAGTCTTAATAATGGTCATTGTCAGAAAGATTCATGCTTCACTAACCTTTTCAGACCATACTCGGGGTGGTAACATCAATGATATGCCTCCATACCATAAATATTAAGAAATAGCTCGACGTCGAGTTGTAATAGACCAAATTGCTGGCAGAGGACCGCCGTCAAAACAATCATACGTACTCATTTATAAGTAGAAACATCCACGTTGGGATGCTTGACATGTAGGTTGAATTTCTTTCTTCTATTTTCTGTTAGATGCACCGAGCCATGAAGTGTGATTTGAGAGCAATAAAATTAGGTGGCATATGTTTCCATTCTGCGATACGACGTTTGATCATTATGAAGACATCGAAGTTTTCTTCGGATCACGGGTTGGGTTTGGGCTGAAGTCTCATGGGTCGGGTTAGGTTCGGCTTGTTGTATTGTGGGTTGGGTATGGGTTGTTTGAAAACATATGGGCTTTATTTAAAGGAAAATAAAAAATATTTATATACTCACCGTTTCTCTTCTTTAACATTATTTTGATTTATTTAATCAATAATTTAAAAAAGGGAATAATTCCCAAATATATTAACATAAAAACAAACCATCCCTCGCAGAATTGGTCCAATATGTGTTAATACAGCGATCCATCTCCAATTTGAACAGTTTAAAAGGAACCTGTTATAATAGCAGGAGGTAATTATTGCATGGAAATCTTTACAGGGAGGTGCGGTGTTAGTTTAGTTGTTAATTAGTAACCAGGAAATGCCTGTCAGCAACACTGATCAATCACCTCCGCAGAAGCGACACCACGTGGACGAGTTCGATGATGAAGTGAACAAACAGCCAAATAATAGAGAGCTCCAGTCCTGTCATCATGTAAGAAACACTGTTCTTATGTACCACAGTGGTTAAAGGAACACACAACTGAATACCCGTCATTATTATGTAATAAAAGGATAATCCTCTTTGTCATGCCCCAAAGTGATGCTATTGAGCGAAACTTGATATATATATATATATAAATATATATATATATATTCTTCAATATGTATGCATGCATGAATGATATAGGAGTGATTGTGTATTAATGATGATTTTTCAAATTGGTTTAAACATGTTATGTATGATAATTTGTATGCCATACTGAGGAGTAGCTTATATTTTCATGGTTACTTGTGGAATAAAAACCTGAATAAGTTACAATGAAAAAGTGGAGTATGTATTTCAGTAAATTATCTTAATAACATGAATTGTTTATGTTTCGGGTTCGGGCTCCATTATTGTGGGTTAAGTACAGGCGATGGTCTTGTGGGTTGGGTACTGGATTAATATAATTTTGAGTGAAGGTACAGGTTTCGTTTCGGGTTGAAATTTGCGTGTTTGGGTTGGGTGTGGGTTGAATGGTTGCGGGATGGGTCGTGTATGGATTCAGCCTTCCAACCCGTGAAGGGCTCTACCTGTTGGCTATCAAAACAGATTACATTTACATGTACCTAATTATGGGTGCAATAATGTCTACTGGGAAACCATGGTTTGATTTGGTGATGTAGTCTCGTAGAGGACACAAAGTTGTCACCATTCCCAGATATGACCAGTTCATCAGTGATATGAAGGAGAAACTGGAAGATTATATTACACAATGCTTCCGAAGTGCTGTGCTTAAAAAAGTGTTCCCAAAGTTGCCTCTTGATAAATCTATGTCCTCGCTTATGAGAATAATAATGCTGCTTTCCCGTTCATTGTCTTCCAGTTACCGGTTTCTCGATCTTCTAACAACTCTCTCTCTCTCTCTTTCTCTCTCTCTCTCTCTCCCCCCTCTCTCTCTCTCTCTCCTCTCTCTTCTCTCTCTCTCTCTCTCTCTCTCTTCTCTCCTCCCCTCTCTCTCATCACCCTTCAGCGTTTTTATCAGCGGTGTGTGACCTGAAAAGGAAGACATGATTCTGTTGAATGAAATCAGATTTTCGTTAGCTTATTCCTGCACGCTTGCAATATTCAGTTAATCTCCATAATTTATTATGCTTTGATAACTTAGGGGCGCTGTCATGTATATACTTCTAAGAAATGGTGTTACCAAACATTACTCGTTGTTATTTTTCCTGTCACGATGAATTTGTTTTCAGCAATGGTATTTATTTGCAATGTTATTATTATTATAAGGTACTGTGTCGAGTGTCTGTTTGATATTGATATATCATAAAGTACAGTGTCAGTGCCTGTGATGGTGCCCTAGAATAGAAGTGCCAGACATGGGTCTGATTCCGTGTTGGTCATTGGATGACTTAATCAGTAGCATTATTATCTATTTATTATGAACAGTAGAGTGAGTATGCAATGTATTTAATGTTTATATACTTGTATGCATAATGATTTATATAATTGCAAATAAAAGTCTGCTGCACGTAATCATCTTGTTTGAAATATTTAGCTAAAATGATAGAAGCCATCTTGCTATTACCACATGATGAAAATTGGAATATTAATTAGCTAATTATATGCATGTAGTATTATGTAGAATATATTTGTATTTCATATTCTTATAATTAGATAAACAGGTAAGTTGTCTGTTTTAAGAAGCATGGAAATATATGATGCTGTTGGTTCAACCATCAGATGAATAATAATTCAAACTCAGTAACCATAATTTGACAAAGTATGTGTTATTATTTCACCTAGTTGAGCAAAGCAGAAATACGGTACTTTATTCAAACCATAGGCAAAAATTAGTTGTTCACGGCAAAACTATAATACCGGAATAAAAGACCAAAATGTATGTTAAAATTTCACCTGCAGGATGAATTCGTAAATTGATTAACATGACAAGAATTGGTTACTACTCCCATACCTTAAAATAAAATCAATAAACCGGGCTAGAAAAATCGTAGGTTAGGGGAATATTCCGAGCAGGTTTTTATAATTCTTGACAAATATTATTTCAACAGAATAACTCTTGGTATTGACGACGCCAATGTGAGGAACAGCCATCATAACCTTTGAAATGACCTGTTATTTAGTAAAATATAATGCAAGAAGTCGATAATTAATTCGCCATTGAGATGACTACTAAAGACCTTGTCTAGTCCGTGTGACAGTCAAAATCTGACCTTGCATTGAGCTATTTCAAATAAGTTCTCATATATAAGACCAACGCTAATCGGTTAAACTTGAATTTACCAGTTATTGGTATAACCGATACATCTCCCTCCATTCGGTTAGTGCATGTATAACATGGGTGTACAAACTGTTGGCTTTGGAACACAAGCACTGATACAACCTGATCCAATAAATAAAGGCTTACCAGCATTTTTGCGCATAAGTAATTCCTTATCCTAAGTGGTTATCAGCCATTAAGGTCAATCAAAGTCAACCATAGGTAGAGCGTGAGACTATTTAGCTATGGCTACGGTCATTCTGTGTGGGAGGTTGCAGATTCGCGCCTCGGCAGTGGCACTATAGACTATAGTAGGGGGAGTTTTTCATCCAACGAGGCAACTGGTAAGGTTTTCTCCACCGAACATGCCATTTATTATAAATTCTAAATTTATTTAGAATTAGTCTCGGCGAGGAAGCTGTAAATTACAGACCAATTGCGTCTCCCTCAACTTAAAACAAATTGTTCCGACTTTCAACCGTGTTAATTTTAAAAGACTTACTCCTAGCGCATGCTACCATTTGCTGCCCTATACAAATGACATTCGAGAACTTTGCGGACGGCAATTTTATTTGTTTGTCGGCCTCTCTGGTGAAGTGCGGAACACTTTGGGAAGTGGTCGTTTCACCTTTTTTCATCTATTTCCAGGAATTTCGAACGCAAACAATTTTCGTATATTACCTAATGGCAATCGCCTTGTGGGAATTTTTGGCGATTTTTCGAGGACATGGCTAAGAATGCTTTCGTCATAACGCACATTTTCTAGCGTGGGCTATCTAAATGATGACGGTGATATTATCTCATAACGCGCGTTTTTGGCTAAGAATGCTTTCGTCATAACGCACATTTTCTAGCGTGGGCTATCTAAATGATGACGGTGATATTATCTCATAACGCGCGTTTTCTAGAATGCATTATCTCATCCCCTGTCATGCGTGTTTTCATAACGCTAATTACTCCGGGTCTGTGGAGCTTACAGCAACATTCTGTCAATTCAATCTTTCCTTTCCATGATGTACAGCGTGATTCACTTTCAAAGAGAATACCCAACCTATAATACAAACCTCGGACAGGCTGCATAACTTCTGTGTTGGCCAGAGGCAGGAATTCTGTTTTTCGACCTTTCCTGCTCCCAGACTATACTAAGTAATGCGATGGCTGATTTTTGGTGTACGAATTTATCTTAAGTTGCTTTGTTTATCATAACCGTTTAATGCCATTCGGCCATTTTCAAATAAGTCAAACATTATAGATTGTTGGCCACCAACGGTTTGTATTTAAGTGAAAACATTATATCTTCCAGCAGGAAAAATAATGATATCTTAGCCACAATCTAATTTCCCTTGAAACTGAAGCCACTTCATGAATTACTACTTTAAATACTACTTTAAATACTACTACTTTAAATACTACTACTCTAAATACCACTACTTTAAATACTATTACTCTAAATACTACTACTTTAAATACATAGGATGCGGCTTCTCGTTGAATTGATATCTTCCAAGTATACAATATTTAGTTTAGACCAAAGGTAAATAAAAAATCGCTACTATCTAATCAACTTTCTCTATCTATTAAGTGTCGGTATCTACATATCTCGAGTTTATTTCGTGTATTTAAGCTAGATGTGTGTAAGCAGTAGATAATTTGTAAGACATATTATTCCAAGGTACTTTCATGTCAGAACAGATGGTATTAGGCATACATTCATCTTATTTATAACACGCTGTTGACGAATAGATAATATTTAGTTATATATATATATATATATATATATATATATATATATATATATATATATATATAATATTAGTACTATGTGTGTGTATGTGAGTGTTTGTTTATGTGTATCAGTGTGTGTATGTGTGTGTGTGTGGGGGGGGCGATGGAGCCCAACTAAAATGCCTTTCGGACATGACAAATGTGTCACAGCCACAAAGAAGAGGTTGTATGCAGGCTAGGTACAAAAAAAACCCCAACAAACTGGAAGCATATACAAAAAGTACCATTTGACACCTCAGCTCGCAGTAGAAAAAACATGTGCGTGGTTCAATGGTAAGGTATCACCATTACAAAATAATTATCTTGATACCACAGTTTACAGCAGTAATTTGCCCTGCTTAAAAAAAAAACAATGCATACATACAAATAATTCGACACCACATACGTTGAACTCAGCTTCATTCTGGGTTCGAAGTGCTAAGCAAATCCTATCTATGACAGCCCTTCGGACAGCGGTCTGTCGTTGCAAGGTATTGTCTGAATTTGTTAAAATGTTATGTTTTTAACAGGCTCGGAGCGCATCAATGAACAAAACAGTTTGCTGCACAAGTGACAAAACTGTGTATTGTACACTCTACCTACATATGGCAGCATCGAAGTGACTACGCTGAAGCCAAAGTAGTGCTACTGCACAATGGAGTATTACTAGACTATAACGAAATACCGCCTAAATCCAGAGTAATTACTTAGTTATGGCGGGAAGTATGATCGGCCCTCGATGTAATGGCACCGGAATATTTCTGGGATAGTTTAGCTATTAGATAAGTTACACCAGTAGTGTATTTTGCATATTATGTAATATAGATTTAATTTATATTAATATAAATTGATTATATTTAGTTATTTTGTATTTCTTGTATTTTCTTTTTAACTGCTCATTTGACGCCCTATATTATCGCCCGCTCCAGTGTTTCCCATAAGAACTCGGTTTTTGCTTGTGTATGTTTAATTTTTAATTTTCACTTATTTTATTTCTTTAATTATAATGATTTATACTAGAGATCAATTGCTTGCCTTAGGACCCTATGGTGGTAATACCATTTGTTTAGCGATGCGCCCACGTAATGGAAAACATCCAAAGCAGATTGGGTCTGATGCAAGTAAGTTAATCACTGTGCCAATAACACCATATAATGGCACAGCTGTACAAAATGTAAGTATTGGTGTTATTAATTGTCAGTCGATCTGTAATAAATCTGATGAAATACCTGATGTTGTTAAGGATATGGATCTTTAAGCTCTTGTTCATTACAGAGACTTGGTTGACTGGTAATGTTTCAGACCAGAAAACATTGTTGGTGATGTGACTCCAGCTGGATATTCATTCCACCATGCAGCTCGAATTCACAAGAAAGGTGGGAAGTCGGCATTCTTCTCCGTGATTCTTTGAAGTGTGAAACCCATTTGCGCTTTCAGGCTAAGTCTTTTGAAAATTACCAACTGACTTTTGTATCTGGGGGGATAAGTGTTCGTGTAGCTATTATCTACCGATTACACCCCACTAAAGAAATGGCTTGAAAGCAGCAGATTTCTTCGAGGAATTTTCTGGATTTGTTGACTCTCTTGCTACCAACAGTGACCATCTGTTGATCCTAGGTGATTTCAATATACATTGGGATTGCCAGAGGAATGCAGATACCAAAAAACTGGCTGTCATTCTTAGATCTGCCAATCTGAGGCAGCATGTCCAAGAAAGAACACACAGACATGGTCACATCTTAGATCTTGTCATCTCCCGTGATGATGATAATTTGATTAAGGGTGTGTCTGTGTCATACTGTCTGATCATTTCCTTGTTAACATTAATGTATTTTTGCAGAAACAATCTGTTTCAGCTAAAGTTATTTCATATAGAAGATATAAGTCAATTGACAAGGAGGCTTTTTTTTGCTGATCTGCAAGTCTCTTTTCTGGTATTGGATCCACCGGATGATGTGGATCATCCGCTGGATCTCTATGATAGTACACCGAGAGACAAATCTAAATATTAGAATAAAAAGATCAAAGGATCCAATGGAAACCAAAGGACTGTTTTCAGTGTTGTGAAAAAAGTATTACATAAAAGTCAAACTGTCCTTTCAAATAATATCAACTCAGATAAAGATATGGCCCATTGTTTTAATAACTTCTTCTGTCAAAAGATATTAAATAGACATTGTGGGTTCCAGTCCAGCACCTTTTACAGGGTGTGCCATTGGTAGAAGAGTCCATGATGGATATATTTGAGCCTTTTACAGCGACTAATATCAGACAGTTGCTGAAAAAGTCATCTAATGCTTTCGTGCAGTTGATCCTATGCTTACATGGCTTGTGAAAGATTGTCTGGATGTTCTGATAAGCCCAATTACAAATATAGTTAATAAATCATTATATCTGGTTTTTTTCCCAAGATCCATGAAAGCTGCCCTTGTAAAACCATTAATAAAAAAACAGAGTATGGACTGTAATATTCTAAACAATTACAGACCTGTTTCAAATCTTACATTTTTATCTAAAGTAATAGAAAAGGCAGTTGCTTTCCATTTAAACAAATATTTAATCAATAATAACCTTAATGAATCACTACAGTCTGCGTGTAAAAGTGGTCGCAATATGTTTGGTCTGTCAGGTAAAGCACTTGAATGGTTTCGATCACATCTGAAACAACGCTCCCAGAGAGTGTCTGTTCATGGTATTTTATCTGACATTCAGTTTTTATTATCTGGTGTACCACAGGGTTCAGTTCTTGGTCCTCTGGTTTTCACAATGTATACCCGTCCTCTTGGAATCATTGTGCAGCGATATGGGGTTAAATATCACTTTTATTCTGATGACACACAGCTGTATATATCACTGGATCCTGACAATGAGTTAAATTTCTCCTCTTACTTGAAGAATTTAGAACATTGTATTGCTGATATTCGGCTATGGATGACTAAAAATGTTCTAAAACTTAGTGATAATAAAATAAATATTATATATTTGGCATCACCACATTGTGTTAAATCCCTAAAGACACCAGCATTACAGATGGGTGCATCTTCGATTACCCCTAATGGGTCAGTAAAAAATCTAGGAGTTATTTTTGACAAATGTATTAACATGCATGAATATGTCACATCAGTAAGCCGAGCTGCCTACTACCAGAGTATGGACTGTAATATTCTAAACAATTACAGACCTGTTTCAAATCTTACATTTTTATCTAAAGTAATAGAAAAGGCAGTTGCTTTCCATTTAAACAAATATTTAATCAATAATAACCTTAATGAATCACTACAGTCTGCGTGTAAAAGTGGTCGCAATATGTTTGGTCTGTCAGGTAAAGCACTTGAATGGTTTCGATCACATCTGAAACAACGCTCCCAGAGAGTGTCTGTTCATGGTATTTTATCTGACATTCAGTTTTTATTATCTGGTGTACCACAGGGTTCAGTTCTTGGTCCTCTGGTTTTCACAATGTATACCCGTCCTCTTGGAATCATTGTGCAGCGATATGGGGTTAAATATCACTTTTATTCTGATGACACACAGCTGTATATATCACTGGATCCTGACAATGAGTTAAATTTCTCCTCTTACTTGAAGAATTTAGAACATTGTATTGCTGATATTCGGCTATGGATGACTAAAAATGTTCTAAAACTTAGTGATAATAAAATAAATATTATATATTTGGCATCACCACATTGTGTTAAATCCCTAAAGACACCAGCATTACAGATGGGTGCATCTTCGATTACCCCTAATGGGTCAGTAAAAAATCTAGGAGTTATTTTTGACAAATGTATTAACATGCATGAATATGTCACATCAGTAAGCCGAGCTGCCTACTACCATCTTAAGAACATCCACTGTTGAAAAACATTCTTGACACAAGAAGCACTTGTAACTGTAGTCCATGCCTTTGTAACATCTCGTATAGACTATTGTAACTCCCTGTTATATGGCATATCTGATTATAACATTAATCGTCTTCAGCGAATTCAGAATAGTGCAGCTCGCATTGTAACAAATACTAGAAAATATGATCATATCACCACAATTCTTCAAAAACTACATTGGCTACCTGTTAGACAGCGTATCCATTTCAAGATTTTGTTAATAACTTATAAATATATTAATAATTTGGAGCCAGAATACCTGTGTGAACTGGTTTCCATTAGAAAGTCATCCCGAAAACTCAGGTTATCCAGTCAGATACTATTGCAGGCTCCAGTCATATGGTGATTGTGCGTTTAGTGTTGCAGCCCCACTTTGTGGAATAGGTTGCCGGCAAATATTAGAAATGGGTCGTCACTTGAAAAACACACCTATTTAAGATCGCCTTCACAGAAAAATAATTATTATCTTTTAAATCATTACAGGGTTCTTACAGACATATTATTTGGGGTATTGTTAAATTACATATTATTTGTAAAGCGCCTTTGAATGGCTCCTACTAATAAGGGCGCTTTATTAAATATACATTATTATTATTATTATTATTATTATTATTATTATTATTATAATTACTAATCCCCATAGCTTTCTGTTCATCCATCCATAATATACCGTCCTCTAATACATTCAGTCAGATGTGATGGGATCTAAATAAAATTACTTATCCACTATTTGACCTATATAATCAAGAAAACCAGATTTCAAGCTATATCCGATACTGCGAATGAAATTTAAGAATTATAAGAGCAACACATTCAACAATTATCCCATTTGAGTGCTATCTATTTACAAAACCCAATGAGTTAGACATAATATGAACAGTTTTGGGTATCTTATCTTTCAATTAAACACACATATAAATATATAGACTTTTAACTGTAAGGGTTGCAAAAACGGGTCATTCAGTAGAGATCGCTGCGCTTTTGTAACTCCTTAAACGTATTTCAATTTGAATATAGACGCATGAATGAAAACAATATTAATTGTTTAACAAATACTGTATATGTTCTACAATGATACGATGCCGAGGTAGCCATGGTTCGATTGCGATCAGAAGATTTGAACATGTGGGTGATAATACTAATTATGTTCATTAAGATCCTCTATTACCTTCGATAATATGTTTGGTAGAATGTTAACTTTACCCATTTTGAATGAATGCAGCTGAACACCAAATATTTTTGACAAGGTGTAATATGAGAATATATTGGCAAACCTAGAATAAAATGTGTTAACAATATGATTCTGATACACAATGATATAACTGTCGCATTTTCATGCTAAACAAACGTTTCTGAATCAGAAGAGTCAAAGTCGTCTTTTCAAGATTAAGTAAGTGTTCTTATTATGTTTGGCAATATACGATGTTTACCTAACAGTTGATTATGATTGTAGGTCATTTGTAGGACATTTGTAGGTCATTTTCCGTGGTCTAGTGGTAGCGTGTTGGACCACAGATCGCTACCACTCGTGTTCGAATCTCGGCTTGGGCATATCTGAAGGTTGTTTCATCTTTGACTTGGCTTCATTACCTTCGCAGGTCGTTCGGCCCATTTAGCCTACCATGTGCACAAAATTGGCCGTAAAGCACCAACCCTCAAAGAATGATGTAAGATTGTTCAATAATCAAAGAATGAAAAGGAAGTAAGATTGTTCAAATCTTCTATAATAATTGGTGCTGTAGATAGGAATTGAAAGGATTAGTCATAGGCTAACAATTTTCCATTATGTGCAAGGTTCGGCATCATATAGAAATATATATTGATCACTGAAGCAAAGGATTAAACAACATCATCTTAATTAAAGGCATTATGGGATAATAGTTAACATTATTGTATTAAAAACATTTGCAGAAGGCAAAAACATTATAATGATCCATTAGTATTGCGATTAAGTAGTAAATACAGATATAGAAATATAATACAGTGAACAAATTTTGTACAGTACTCATTATGTAAACGTACATAAAAGCGTGAAAGACAATTTTAAGTGGAATTTCTACTTGTTCTAGTTTGCTCTGTTTGGATCGTTGAAGGCATTCCAGGTAAGTCAAAAGACGATGAATAGCAGGCTGGTGATGAAAGGTGTTATGTCCTTTAATGATTTAATTCTCGGTGCAAAAGTAAACTTGATTTTATATAATAGTACCTACAGTTAGAGTATATATATATATATATATATATATATATATATATATATAATATATAGGGGGATGGGTGTATGTGTGTGTGTGCGCGTGTGTGTTTGTTTGTTTGTGTGTGTGTGTGTATCATACGAACGTAAATGTTTCAAGCCATAGTCATCAGCAAAACAATAGTCGTCGTCCTAACGTTTCTTGCGATCATCATAGTCGCCATTAAAATTAACATCATCATCTCGACCCTTCATCATTATTATCATCATCTTCACCATTAATATCGCCGTATTAACCGAGATCCCGATATCAATAAATATCAAAATTAGTTTAGATAGCAGTAATGTGAACTGTATCAGGAGAAGCGGAAATAATGTGGCTACCGCGGGAGTTTATTTCGCACGTGTTAGGTATCTGCTGTGGTGCTGAAGCAATTGCAGTTTCAGCAATAATAGATTGATTGCCTTGTTGTTTCACTTTGAGGGTTAGACTGTTGCTCTTTGATCCCGAAGGACTGCAACCTGCTTCAGAAAACAATATTTGTAGACGGTGAAAAAAGAGGTTTTGGCAATAAACTTGCGCTGCAAAACATCACACGGACAGGACTAATTTGGGCAGGTTTTTTATATTTTCGTTCTGGCAATCAAGGTAATATTTGCTACGTGTGCCGCGTTTTGTATTCATGTTTCCATATTTGGATCTGCAGCGTACGTTTCAATTAAAAATGCCATACAGGTAACCGTATATCTTATATGGAAATATTATTATGCTGAATAATTGCAGATGTATTTATAAATTGAAAAGTGGATACGGTAAGGGATACAGTCGAAATCAATGGAACAGTAGTGCATATAATATATCTGTATTAAGCTCACACGGAGCAGATTAAGATAATTATGAGATGGAATATATAAGAAAACCTAATTCTATTAGGAGTAATATCATTCTCCCGGAAGAATGAACTACACTCATTCAACTGGATCAGCTCGTCAGTACAAACTTGATTCAATTTCCAATAGAGAAATGGACAAACTTGATTAAGTTCAAAAACATTTTAAGTCTTCGGTGCACTCGCAATTATTTGATCACAGAAGAGTGTTAATATTTCAGACGAAATTAGCAGAATCTATTTACATCGATTATACCTATTCGCTAAGAACAATCTTCATATGTATGAATATCCATTTGTATAGGAAGTCCTATTTTGTAGGTTTGCAAAAACCTCCAAAATGTATGATGTATTAACTCTCTCACAGTGCCATGTTTTAACCCCTAAGCGTTTATCAAGGATTCTGTATTATTAAAAAAAAACGATACCTGGCAACACTCTGGGATTATTGGGATTATTGGATCCATCTTTTCCAGAATTTGTAATACCCCCACACTTGATATTTTGGTCTTTCGTATATATCATTATCTCTGTATATAAGTTTGAACGGTCTTTTAAGGGACCTTTTTTATAGAACTTTTAATCGTATTGGCCATTTATTTACAGAATATGGATGAAGGCCTCCATGATCCACACCAAATACTTATTAGACAGACAATTATCAAGATCGATTTCAGTACCACAGCTTACGAGGGATCATCAAATAAACAAAAATAGTTGTAATTTTTATTAAAAAAAAGTAAATATGGCAATACACCTAACGTTCTGAAGTAGGATTTATGAGACTGTGAAGAGATAAATAAAAGCTTTATGAAAGGTTTATTGGTATTTTACTTAGGTTGGCTGCATTTGTGTATACACGTGTATGTGTGTCTCTGTGTCTGCTAAACATGGAAGTGCATTTGTGTACACACGTGTATGTGTGTCTCTGCGTCTGCTAAACATGGATGTGCATTTGTGTATACACGTGTATGTGTGTCTCTGCGTCTGCCAAACATGGATGTGCATTTGTGTACACACGTGTATGTGTGTCTCTGCGTCTGCTAAACATGGATGTGCATTTGTGTATACACGTGTATGTGTGTCTGTGTGTCTGCTAAACATGGAAGTGCATTTGTGTACACACGCGTGTGTGTGTCTGTGTGTCTGCTAAACATGGAAGTGCATTTGTGTATACACGTGTATGTGCGTCTCTGCGTCTGTTAAACATGGATGTGCATTTGTGTATACACGTGTATGTGTGTCTGTGTGTCTGCTAAACATGGAAGTGCATTTGTGTACAGACGCGTATTTGTGTCTGTGTGTCTGCTAAACATGGAAGTGAATTTGTGTAAACACGTGTATGTGTGTCTCTGTGTCTGCTAAACATGGAAGTGCATCTGTGTATACACGTGTATGGGTGTCTGTGTGTCTGCTAAACATGGAAGTGCATTTGTTTATGCGCGTGTAAGTGGGTTTGCGTAATGATGTGAATGTAAACATGTAAATTATGTAAATATACTTTTCGCATACATATTTTATTTGAAGGGAAACATTATCACAAAACTACAACAAATAAATACACAGTGAAAAACAGATATTAAAAAATGTATTTAGCGTGACTAAATAAACATCTTATTTACTGCATGGCGTTAATATTGTTCATTGGATTTTAATGGAAAGAACAGTGCAATTAAATAGCCACCATTCACCAGCCACCAATCACTCACTGAATCACTGACTGACTGACTCACTCACTCACTCACTCATTCACTTACTCACTCACTCACTAATTCACTCACTCACTCACTCAGACACTCATTACTCATGCTTGACCTTAAAAGTATTTTTTTTATCTGTAAGTAATTATTTACATCTGCTACACAGAACGGTGTGTATATTCCTTATTTTCGATCAATGTTAAATATTAAGTTTTATTGAATAGATCAATAAGGTCCCGAAACGCATCGCATATTCGTCTAATACTTAACCTACTCACGAACTAATGTCCATGGATATTTTATCTTAGAAATACCATACCATTTTCCTACGCTTCGGTGTATATAAATGGTAAGCCCCCCCCCAAAAAAAACAAAAAACAAACAAAAACATTAGATATAAATTTAGGCCCAAAATCAAGCAAGCAATAAAAATCGACAGGAAAATAAGGCTGAAAAATAGGCTCAAAACACTATCACAAAGTTAGCCATTGGGAACACAATGTGATGCTAAAATTCTAGTATTGAATATTGTATTTAAAAATATACCGGGTCATTGTTCCTATTGTCTTATCAAGGCCAGTAAGTATTTATCCACGCTTGCGGTACTATCATCAGTAACAGCATCATATAGAACATTCTGAAGCAACGAATCCCCAATAAAAAAAACTATTAATTTAAGTTTCTGTCTAGGAGTTAATCCAACACATTCGGCCTTATTCGTTTTACTTTCAGAACCATATATCTGACAAATATCAAAATAGAAAGATGGACAACTTAGAGTAATTGAAGACCTGTTTCAAACCCATACGCCATCAGGGAAATGGCAATAGTCTAATTTTAATTAAGTAAAATTAATTAATATATAAATGCCATTATAGGCTATTACACTAATTACTCTTAATTATTCTTAAATGATTATCATTTTATTTCTGTAATATTTTCATTTTGGATGAATCCATGGACATCTGGTTCTGTCATCTCATTAAGTTCTTGTTTACAATGTTTCGTGAACGATAATCGTTATACAATGTTGTTATTTCGTGAGTTATATCAAGGAATGAGAAAAACGATCATTGGCTTTCCCGGAGACGCTCCCATTTCGATATTATGTCCACG